>BGPR01005535.1:19307-42795 GCA_013235015.1 Araneus ventricosus | reverse complement strand
CATTCATGATGTTTTCTCATCATATTTCAAAAAAATTATTGTTTTGCTCCGCAAAGCGTTAAAATCTAATTTGCTTCCGTTCTCAAAAATAAAGATATGGAAAGTACTTTAGTTACATCAAGTCAATGAAATATTTTTTTTTAATGTTCTATATGTTCTTTCTTTAAATATATATTTAAAAATATTTTAAAATCACTATTTAAAGATACATGAACAATTTTATTTCATTAAAGCATATTAACTTGATATTTAAAATAAAGTGATTTAAATGAGTAATTTTTTTTAAAAAAAATCAGTTGATTTAAATCAGTGATTTTAATCAACTGATTTAAATCACCGCAACCCTGGTTCCACACAATCCAATATTCAGATTCACTACTATTGATTAAACTTCGAGGAATAGATGTAACAGACTACCTTTAAACAAGTACCTACGATGAATTCATAGATGCTGGAGAACCACACTTTTGACAAGAAAAGCGAGAAACCTCCGGGAGATCATCGTTTAGCAGTCCTGCTGGATACGAGAGGAAGAGATGTATTCAATTTCGAACTAGATAAGCAGAAAAAGCATTCCTGTGAAGGTGTTTCTTTAAACTGCCCTGGGAAAGACTATCTGCTGTTCATTAGGGGAATACATGTGGGTCCCCACAAAAGCATTACCCCCTGTATGCCCTGAAAGTAATAGTCTCGGAAACAAGAAATGTATTGAATGTTATCACCTACAATTTATCTTCAAATGACAGACATGCAGTTTGGGGGCTGTCCCTTCCCCCCGCACGGAAAAGAGAGAGACCATATGATGCCTGGAGCAATCGAACCTGGTTGAGGACTGAACATTGCTATCTCTTTTCACCCTTTATTCTGCCCAAGAATTGGAAACACGCGGACCTCAAAGTAGTAAAGGGAATTGTTGGATTCTTATCCACTAGATCCACCAATTATTTTTACTTTCTCATATGCGAAGTATACAAAGATAAAGTATTGTAATCGTCAAAAAATTCGAACTCGAGATTTTGACGAATCTCCACGTTTTAGACCTCCCCGAGTCGGAAAAACACAATTTTGGAATTATGTCTGTCTGTGAACACGATAACTCGAAAACTATTAGAGCTACGGGGAGGAAATTTCGTGTGTTAACTTTACACATAATTTGTAGGTTTCTGTCAAATTTTGGACAAAATCCATCTGCGGGAAATCTGTCTGTCTGTCCGTTTTCATGTGAACTCTTTGACACAAAAACTTAAATAGCTAGATGGTTAAAATTTGGTACACAGTTTTTTCATCAGAAATGTAGGTCCGTATAAAATTTTGGGCCAAATCTGTCAAAGGGTTGACCGTCTGTCGGTCTGTATAATAGCATACTTTTGAACGCCACAACTTCTTAACAAAATTACTTAGATAAATTAAATTTCGTATGTAGCCTTGAAACCCTAATTGTAGATTTGACTCCAATTTTCGTTTAAATCGGTTTAAAAAAAGGCGTTTAAACAGTTTTTCTCCATTCTACGCAAAAAAAAAAGCTGCAAACGCTGGAGCGAATGTTTTCCCCACCTTTGTGAATACCGCACGTTTTCCGGCGCGCGGTGTATTTTTTCCTCCTACACGTGTTATTCGTAGGCGATAAAGTTTTGGGGAGGCCACTCCTGCTAGTTGAACAGATCTTTGAAAGGAATTTCAAAACCAGAAAAAAAAAAAATTGCAATATATTTCGTTTTAGAAAAATTATGAATATTTTATGCCTTTTTTCTACATAAAAGTTGGTTGAAAGAATTTTTTAAAAAGGATAAAAAAATAATTAATTTTGCAAAATCCGTCATCGGCGCGGGGCCTTGTGCGGTCGCACCGTTCGTACCACCCTCGGGCCGGCCCTGCAATATTAAATCGCTTTCTTGTCTGTATGTTTGTCCGTTTGTCTGTCATCTCATATTTTGCATGGCGCATGCGCAGTACGTTTTTCATTATATCTCGAAAACTATTAACATTACAGACTTGGTTCTTACATTACAGACTTGGTATATGTATGGCCCATGGGATCATCGAAGCACCCCATATTTTTGCGCATGCGCAGTACGTTTTTTATTATATCTCGAAGGTCTCTGCGTCACGTAACTTAATTTTTCAGAAAAATAACAACTTTTTTATTTATTATCAGGTGAAGAGAAACTGAAATAAACCTGAAATTTGCCACATGTCTCCGTCATAATCTCAGCAAGATGTTTAAAATTGATTGCAAAATTTCACACACACAAGACTAAAAAAGTAGAAAATAATTATTTAAATAAAATAAAAATTTTAATATACCACGTTTTTAAAATGGACTAAAAAGTAGAAAATAATTTCTTCTAGCCCCATACAGATTTAAAACGAAAAACGTGGGGCGCATGCAATGACACTTGATGTTAATACAGTTTTTTCAAATATTAATTCATTAATTAAATTTAGTTTTATATGGGAGGAAAAAAATTTCTAAAATAAAATTTTTCTTTGTTGACCTAAATAGGAAATGACTTTAAAAAATTTTTTTTATATCACTTGTTTCTTTTCTTTTTTTAGCAAACTTCCGTGTTTTGATTTGTAAACATCGAAAAAAATTAATTTTCTTGCTTTTTATGTTTTTCATTACTAAATATCGGCGGTACATGACTGTTATATCAGTCATGTGCCGCGGTCTATTGAGCAGAAATCACATGAATCAATTTATTTTAAAAGAAAACTTATGGCATTTTAAAAAATTTTCAGGAGGAGAAAAAAAATGGGCTGTAAACAACATCAAAATTCAGAGTAGAAAATGAACCTATGGACGAAAACCTAAAAAATAGTACAATTTTTAATTTTTGCAAAAATTTAAATTTTGCAGAAGTCCCTTTTTAAAATCAAATAACATAAAAGTTACAGAATTTTAGAAAATAAATCATTATAAAGCCAAAAATATCAATGAAACTTGACTAAAATTCAAAATTTATTTATTTTTGAGTTTATTTAGATTTAAAGCCATAAAATAAAATAGAATTTTAAAGTTATTTGTTTTTAAGTAAAATTTAGAAAAATATTCAGGGAAAATGATCATGAAGCCTGGGATATCATTGAAACTCAAATAAAAGTAAAATTGTCTTAATTTGCAAAGAAACCTGAATTTGGAAAGCTACTGGTTTTTAAGTAAAATTCAGATTTTTAAAAAAATCAGGGATAAACAAATATGAAACAAAAAATATCAAACTCAAATTGAATTCAAAATTTCTTTATTTGCAAATAAATTTAAATTTTAGAGGAGCTAATCCTTTTTCTAACATCATATGGAAGCTTTGATGATTCACTACAACTTAAGTGTGAATGGCAGAATTTCAAGTTTTACACCAAACAATGCAACAACATTCATCGAATCGAAAACGTAGAAAAATGTAATTTCATTTGAGTCTGCAGAAGTCCCCTTTTAAAATCCAATGGTTCACATACGGTGTTCTTCCATTTCCATTTATTTATTTAACGGAAGCTGGTATTTATTTTTTAGAGAGCTTATGTGTTTGGATTTATTAATATCAGAAAAAAAAATCGTTTTCTTTCCTTTTTTGTATTAAGTTGTTTAACTTCGTAACGTTTGTTGGAGGAAGTAAGTGACAATTTTTGTTGGAAAAAACAGAGGCGGGGGCATATGAAAATTTATGGATCCAGAGGCCTCAATTCTCTCTGCCCAGGATTATCCCATTATTCGAGATAGCCCGTGCAACGTTGTGCCATAGAGCTAGTATCTACATTAAAATAAATCAAATTAAAAATAAAAGGAAATTATTTTAAGGTTAAAATATTTTAAATTTTATTTTATTCATATTGCGCAAACTAAGCTTTCCTGTTTTATTAGGGAAAAGCTGTTTGAAATGTTCTGTGTTTTTAAAATCCAATTATCATTTTGATATAGGGTTTCCACACTTATCGTGGTCCAGTAGCTAAATCGTTCGAGATAGGTCATATAATTCCAATTGGAAAAATACTTTAAATGAAGGGAAGAATTACATTTTGTTTTTTCGGTCAATGAATATATTTCTGAAAAAGCTACGAATTTTGATTTTTTTATATGGTTCCCCAGACCTATCGGTCATATTTAGTAAAATATTCTTTACACACTAACATTTTAAACAAAAAAAAAATCGATTAGTTTTATCTAATCAAAATGAACACATTTTTACCTAAAAAATATGCATAATAAAGTTACCTTGTTTGAAATTTCTTAATTGCTTAATATATTGCATCTCTTATCTGCATTTATTTCTGTAATTTGTTGTTTTATTTATATTATAAATAAACTACCTTTCATAAATATACATAAATTATACATCAATATTCTTTAATAATTTAAAAGGATTGAAATTTAATGAATTATTTATTAATTTTGATAATGTAATATGAAGCTGATTTTTGGAATTTTGTTATATTTTCCTAAATTAATTAAAAGCATAATTTCAATCTTTTTTTTATAGAATAAAGTAATGTTTTTAAAATTTCATTTGTGTTTGATTTTTATAATGAATGCATAGTTTTCAGTTGATTTTCCTGTTGAAAAAAATTTATAAGTATAGTTGCATATTTGTAAAAATAATTGCAAGCCTACTAGTTATATTTTGGTTTAATTAATTGATTCATAATATTCAATTTAATATTTATTAATTTCATATTGTTCTGTGGAGCTGAATTTTGAATACTTGTATAAATTCATGAATTGATATCTATTTCTTTTGAAATGGGATTTAAATATTTTCATCTTGGTTATATCCCTGAAGATGTCTTAAAACTCTGTAAATTTTTAATTTCAGTAATTCATTTGCTACTTCTTTAAAATATGAGTTGAAATAATACTTTTTTGCATACTACTTTGCAGAATGTAAATATTATGTGTGATTTTTTCTGTGTGTTTTACAATAATTTTTGATATAAATTGCTGTTAAAATCCTCTGATGAATTTCTGTCATAAATCAAAGATAAGAATTATTGACTGTCGTTTTGAAAGTTAGATTATTCATTTGCCATGTTTCTTTGTCTAGAACAAATTTTAAAAGGTTTAATAAGCATTGTTATTTAGCATTTAACTGTTTAAAAAAAACTGGGATGTTTTTTTTTCCCTCTCTCTCTTCTTATTCAGGAGCCCGTCAAGCTCGGGAGACACCAGATTTCCAAAGCTGGATGAATGTGCTCACTTCCACTATGAAAATGTTGAACTTGGGCCTATTCAAGTGAGAATTTAGTCATTAAAATTTTGCTAATAAATATTTATCTCTCTATTTAAGTTTCAATTTTGGTTTAAATTTAGTATTACCTAATTAATGTTTCCCTTGTGGGTGGTGAAAATACCGTTTCCTCTGTTGCTATATTTATACTGTCAAGTCATTAAAGTTTTACTTCCCGCTCTTATATAATCTGTGGAGTTGTTACTCGCCCTGTAGATAGTTTTACTCTCCTGCCCCACTATATCACTCCTGATTAGGTTTTTTGCTAATGAAAGAAGACAAGAATAAATAATAACAATACCCCATGGACTATCAAAGGTCTTGTCTTCACTTAGCTTTAAAAGTGGGGAAGAGACTCCTCATTTTTAATTCAAATTCCCAGTTAAAGAGACAATAAATTGGAGATTTTCTTCTTGCATTTAGATTTGATTCTATGCAATTTTAATAATTAAAATATAGTTTTGAAAGTAATAAAAGTAAAATAGTAAGGAAATTTTTTTTTTTTTTCAGTAGCTGTAAATGCATTATATTGTTTTGATTTTTGTATTTGCTTGTGTTGAAAAGACTAGCTTAATTCTAATGAGTTTAAACATATTACAATTATATTGTAATCAACACCCAGCATATTGCCTTTTGTTTTAAATTGTGTTGCTTTGCCCTTCTTCAAGTGATTATGTTTGTGTACTAATAACTTAGTGTTTATGTTTGTGAACATCATATACTTCCCCCTTTTTTGTGTGAATAATTCATGTTTTAATTATTTAACTGACCTTATTATTTTTTATACTAATTCTGCAAACCTTCAAGATTTCTGAAAATTGGCAGAGAAGTTTAGGGGATGTGTGAACATTGAAAATTTCCGTTAAATTTAAAAATTAATGTGATGCTATTCAGTTTCCTATTTGGTTTTCATTTTAAACAAAAATTGTTTTCGTTTTGTCTAAACTATTATAATTAACATATAACTTTCAATGCATTGTATGAAATTTTCTTTATGGAAAAATTCATAATCTTTATCTGTGACAAATTTTTGAACCCTTTCACTTTTGCTCTTCACAAATTGTACTTACTCGATCGACTTAGTGAGGGCAAAGTACATTTGGAATTGGGGATGTAACAAATATTCGGTATTCAGCTAGCCAAATATATTCAGGATAATAACTTTTTAAAATGTGCTTTTGAATACACATTTAGCAAAGAATATTGCAGAATTACATTTCAGTGCATTTATTATCAAAAATCTCCTAACATTTTCCCAATTTAAGTTAAATAGTGCGTAAGTGTATTTAATAGAGTTATATATAATTTATCATTACAGAGCCTAAAATTATGCTGCAAGAACAATAATTTTTCAGCATTTTCAGGAGGAAGTCGTTTCAATTTGGTTTCATACCTGTATAATATCAAGTAGGAATGTTACGAATATTCATTATTAAGCCTATTTGGCCCTTTCCTGAATATTCAGTCTGGCTAAATGCTAAACAGATATTTAGCAGGATAAATTGAGGATAAAATACTTTTAAAAATGTTGTTTTAAATATATTTAATAAAGAATATTACAGAATTACATTCCTGTGCATTTATTATCATAAAAAAATAAATTAACATTTATCCAATTTTAAGTTGTATAGTACAGAAGTGTATTTAATAATGTCGTATATCATTTATAGAAGTCTGTTCCATAAGTTTTCATGTATATTACCAGTTTCAGAAAATAAACGTCCACTACATAATGCTTGCAGGTGCTGAAAGATATTGTCTTGCTAAATTTGTGAACCTTGGAAATTTTTCTGCATTTTTTCCCACAAATTGACACTCTATCCTACCTATTAGAAGTTCTTTATCAAATTAGGAATTGAATTCTAGTAATTTTAATGTATCCATTCAAATTTTTTCTCTGTTTGTCATTGTCATGTTCTGCAATAATGACTCTTCTATTTCTTTGAAGCAATCCTAAAATGATGAGTTTCTTATTATTGAAATTAAACTATTTAAAATATTACAAATATACATAAAGGTATTAACATTTTTTTTAAATATACAAATAATGAAACATCAATTTTGTTTAATATTAACTTTTTTCATTTACAATGTGAAAAATATTTCATTTATAACCAAAAGTGAAATGTTTTTAAAAATCTGGTATTTGGCTTGAAATCTGGCCGAATAATCGGCTATTTGGCCAAATCACCATTCATTATATCCCTATTTGGAGCCCATTTCTAGTGCTACAGCAATAAGTGAAATGGATATTTCTATTCATTTATTTAAACCAAGTACTTCAAACATGATTTTTGTCCAAGTTACACACAAGTGCCTAATTTTTAGTTAAAGGGTCAGAGAAAGAGACATTTAAAGCTTTTCCTTTTCTTAAAAATGTTTCTTTGCACGAAAGTATTTTAAATTCATATATTAAACTTCTAACTAAATCATGTATTTCAAAGTTCTAACGAAATTGCTATTTAGGTTTTTCTTTGTGACAAACAAAATGATTCATGCAAGTCATCCATGCTATGCTCATCTTCGGCAAATAAAGAAAATGAAAATGAACACATGTGTTTCCTGATCACTGTAGTCAGCAACAGCAAGAAATGGGTTGTAAGGCGAAGCTACAGGAATTTCATGTTTTTAGATACGCAACTACATCGCTGTGTGTATGACAGAAAGTACAGCTTGTTGCAAGAGTTACCATATCTTCCCCAAAGTGAGCCAAAGGATGAAGATTTTGAAGTAAGTATTTTGGTTTTTATTTATGAAACAAATAATTTGTGTGCTATATGAACAATAAATTGAATGTGTTCAAAATCTTAATAGAAAAAAGGATTTAGTGTCATATAAAGTTAATTTTAAGAACTTTCGATTTAGCACTTAATTTGCTTTTATAGCCTAGACTTATCCAAAAAATCAATAAAAGACTAAAGATTAATCATTAAACCAAAAACTACATATACTCTTCAGTGTTGTGTTGCAATAAGCTTAGCATAGTTGGGTAAGGTTAAGGTACCTTAAGGTTGCTAAATTGACATGAGATAATCACAAATACATAAGCTTTTATGGAGTCTAAATGCTCATTATTGTTGCAAAAAACCAAACAAAGTAATGTTTATACATGCATGTATAAGAAAATATAATTTATAACAGATAATCATTATTGTTATATATTTTCAGGACTATCCACAAATTCTTGATTAAAATAAAACATGCAAAGAGTTTCGATTCAACATCTTTTACAACAGCATGTATGCTCCATAAAAAAAACAAAATTCTTACACTGTTGCAACTCAAAAATAATTCAGTGTACCTGCATATAATAATAATAAAAAACTAACACTCACACCCAGTATATAAAACAGTAGAAACAATTGATTATTTACCAATTAATCCTTTTTTAAAAATATTTTTAAGATGACATACCCCCATCGATTCTAAACAGGTTCTAAATCAGTTGGAAACACAGGCTTTTCAGTCATAATTATGAATTTCTCATCACACATATGTGCTAGATTTTGCTGCCGTAGACTGAACCAAGGTTGGTTTCTGATTCACTATTTGTTTGAAAGGCACTGATGCCCAGTATTACAGACATAATTCACATCAGTAATAATGAATTGGTAACACAGGCCTTTCCAGTCATAATTATGAATCTCTCAAAACACAATATGTGCAAGATTTTTTTCTTATTGTCTTATGCTGTGCTATAACTTCACTTTCTTGTTCTTCTTATGAAATGCGCAGTTGATTCCAGCATTAAAATGGCATGGCACATTTTCCCTTCAAATATTGGAGTATTTCAGTCTGTCACTTTAACAAATAGTTTTGTATAATTAATAATGTTCCTTGCCCTGTTACCGAAACTAAATTCTTATGCCATGAAATCCAACACATACAAAATATTTCTTTTTAAAAAGAATATATTATTTAGTTTTAAGGTAACATTTTCTGTTGTTTTGAATTGTAATTGCAAAAAATATTGCTTATGCCATAAAAATGCTAATGCTTTACTAATTAAAAATATTGTAAAATGCTTATAATAAAAACAATTTATAGCAAAGAGTATTTTTCAAAATATAATTTATAATTAATAGGTTTTGATTCAAATATGATTTTATCAATTATCTCAATTTTTTTCCTTTTTATTATTTATGCCTATAATTATTAACTGTTAATTTTTTATATTTATTGAGTGTATGTTTATATTTATTTTATGCATTTGGTATGAATATTGAATAATTTCTCTAAAGTTTGCATTCTCAGTTGCATATACTCTTGGAACTTCAATAAGTTCCTAAAGTGTTTTTACAAATGTTTTGCAGTAAATTAAATAATCTAATAATAACTTTTAAATATTTTCCTTTAGGATAAAGTAAGAAACCAATTATCAGAATATCTAGAGCGGTTTTCTCAGTTGGCTGGCAGTTTAATAAATTGTGGACCTGTTTTAAATTGGTTTGAGGTAAATATATTATTCTTTGTTGCAATGTAGCTATGATTTTTGAATGAGAAGTGAAAGATAGCAGTTTCATTTTGAATTATTTTTATACATTTATCTTCATTTTATATAAGCAATAAACTGACACATATATTAAACTGTATAAATTTATTCAAAATTAAATTTATTCAATACACTAGCCGCCTACGGCAACCAGCTGGTTCACCAGTCTTGTATTAATAGTAATAAAGCATTTAAGGCTGACATTTTCAACATTTCAATTTTTGCAAGCTGAAATCAACAATTGTAATAAGGAAAAGAAATGAATTTAAAAACACAAACAGTGAACATGTTAGTATAACTGAATTTTAATTCTTTATACACAAAACGAAAATGTACAAGATGTTTTTGTGTATAATGAACTTTGAGTTAATCCCTTATATTTTAGTGTGAAAAAATGATAAGTAAAAGGATTCTTTAAATGCATGAAGAAAAAACAACCAAATCTTGAATAATTGTTCTGTGCGTAACAAAACAACAAACACACACTAAGAAATTGAATATCTATAAACTATAAAAACACAAATTGTCGAATAATAGCAAATGATAAAAAAAAATTTAAAAAAAAAGGCATACATTTGGATAATAGCCAATAAAACCAAATTTACCATTCTAAAGCTATCTATTAGACTTAATTAATTGCCAATAATAACATTGTGGAGAAAAATTTTGTAAAATTTGAGAAACATTTAGATGAGAGAATTTTAAAACTCGAAAAAAAAAATGTTTAAAAATTACAGAGAAAATAGTATTAAATAAAATAAGCAAAAGCTAAATTAGAGTATTGGAAGATTTTAAATCTAATATTTCCTTTTAGGTATGCAAAAAAGAGGGGGATAAGATGATAAAGTATTTGTTGAGACTGACGAAGGCAAAATTCATGCGAGACTCGAACCCGAGGTGAAATGGTGGGATAAAGATGTGTAATCGCTGCACTATCGAGTCCGTGAGAGGGAACGTTTGAAGCAGTTGTCATGGAGTATATAGGCAAAAAAGGGGGGGGGGGCAAAGAATGCTGAAAAGAGAGGAATTATTTATATAAAATTGATCTGGAGCTCTTACAATTTACATGAAATGATTTTTAATATTGGGGAGATTTTCAAAGAATTTTTTTGGCTAATTTTTAGATTTAGAATAAACTCTTTAAGGGTAAGAGCTTAAGCGCATTTCTCAGATCAGTATTAAAAATGTGGAACGCTTCACCATTTTGCATGTCATCCTTGGAAAGGAGCCATGCTAATCTTCTTTCCATCGTTCCAATTTTAGTACATATATGTGCTGCTTGAAGTGATTACATCAATAATAATTTTGTTTTGAAGATACTTGCGGTGATTACAGCTACTACGACCCGCCTCCCCTATGTCAATTTCTATTCTCGCAACCAGCGACCTTAAAATTATAATGACTTTAAAAATTTATAAAAAATAGATAACATTTTTTACAACAATAAAACTGGTATCATTGGAAAGATAATTTTTTGCTCTTTAAAATGACATGAAAAATTTCTTTGTCAATAAATTCATTCACAAGTTATTGGGAAAAGACGAAGAAATTTGGTTTAATTTTTAAATAATTTAAATTTGAATTAAGATTTTTAAAAACGGCTCTGAGGTGCAAATCTTCAGCATCGAAAGTATATCTGTGCCAAATATGGTAGCTCTATGTTCTATGGTCTGTTCTGTACACCACCAACAGACACACACACAGACATTCATCTTTATTAGTATTGGAGGTAATTTTATGAAAGGAAAATCGTTTACACCAGTTTAAAAATCTAGTATTTTTCACAGTATTGATCTTGCTGTAATTTTGAAAATTTAAGTGCAATTAAGTTCTTTTGTTTCTTTTTATATTTATGTGAAGTTTATCTCTCATTGAATATTTTAATTTTTCTTTCATAACTTGTTCATTGTTTTTAAGAAATAAATGCTTTGCTGAAATGAGAGAATGCAATTATTTTCTGTTTCCTTATTTTTAGCTTGATAATCGTGGAAATCGGCTAATTGTTACTGATGAAGCGATCAACACTCCAGCTATTGCCGCTGCTTATGTTGTTGTGCCTTATACTGCCCAAGCAACAGATGAAATTTCATTTGATGTAAGTTCACAATTGTTTTGCAAATATTTATCATGTCATTTCCCAGGCTTTCCAGAAAAATGATAATGAAATGTGCACCATATTAATCCAAATTTTGTTGATGCAGTTGATAGTTTTATGTATAGTTAGTTAATGTTAATATATTTGGATATTATAATTCATAGCATAACTATAAAACCTAGATGGATCGTCTTTAGTCTTTAGATGGCAAAAATCAACGAACATTTATAATGGATTACAACAATTGGTTGTGTGAAGGTTTATATATGTGATTTGTGGATTTTTCAATACCAACTATATTGACAACCTTAAGCTGTGTCATAAAACATTCTAATCTCTTTAAAATATTGTGTATGTAAGCCTACATGTTAGATTCAGTGATTAAATTCAATTTAATATAAAGAATCTACTTCAAAAGAAGTAGAATAATTAGAAAAAAATGATAAAGAATTGAATGGCATATTAAACTGAAAATTGTGTTGCACCTTAATGGATGTCTTATTTTATTCAAAGAGCACATTTAATGGTTTTATCTTTGTTTCTCACTAAGATCAGAAAGTAAAATTGTAATGATATGAAAAGCAAACCAATACACTTATAAATCTCATTGGGGAGGAGAATGAATGAACTTTCACCTTTATTTATGTTTTTTATATTGAGTGAGATGACTGTCAAATACAATTGGGATATTTATATTACAAATTAAGAAATTCTTTTTTTTTATTACGTTGTATTTAGAATTAAGTATTATTTTCTCCCAGATTTTTTAAAAACTTGAAATGATGCATCTGGCTGAAAATTTAATAGATATAATAAATTGTTTGCACTATACATTGGGCAACATATCTAATTTTGTTTATGATGTTATAGTTATACTTTTAACCGAGCTTACATATTACTATTGAAAGTAATTATTAACATGTAATGAAAAATGCATATGTGAATGCTATATTACTATTGAGTTGGGTGTTTTGTCATTTGAGAGAACAAGTTTGCATGCCTGGAAACATATAAGTATTAGGGAAAAGAAAGCTTCTTGATAATGCTTTAATGTTGCCGAAAGAAATGTAGTTTGCAAGGAGGCTTTAGTTTTGAGTTTGTATGGTTCGATCATCACCAGGGTTGTTGATTTTTTTCAAAAAAATCAGATTTATTTGATTGAAATCGGATTTTTTTTTTATTTAAAACAAGATTTTTTTTATTTTAATGATTTTTTTAAAACTATATATATATTTACCATCTGTATATTAGACAATGAGGCCTACAATCATAGAATTATATATATATATATATATGTATGTAATAATCTCACTTAATTTTATTCCAAATTCTAATATTATATATTTTAAAATCTTAATGTATTCCAAAATCACTTTTCTAAAACTCCAGTTTCGTTCTTTTCCCGCGCTGGAGGTATATTAAATCTCTTGGCATATTTATTACTAAAAGAATACTTAATCGCTTTCACATGCCGACAGAAAATCATGACGGCGTCTCTTTGGCACCAGACTTTTTTCCCTGCAACGCCTACGTAACTTATTAAAAATAGCCAATATCCCCTTCACTTTGATCACGTGTCCATATGTTATTCCCTTATCCAAGAGAATACAGGGATTTTTCTGTGCACTTTCGCTTGTAACCTAAACAGAGATGGCCGTATATCCACCACTCTCCTATCGATAATAAAAAGAAATTAGTTAATTACTCGGCCTGTGTTTATTTTTAACGACTACAACCATGGATACGCTATATATATATGTGTAATACTCTCACTTAATTTTATTTCAAATTCTAATATTATATATTTTAAAGTCTTAATGTATTCCAAAATCACTTTTCTTAAACTCCAGTTTCGTTCTATTTTCCGCTCTGAAGGTTTATTAAATCTCTCGTTTTGACATATTTATTACTAAAAGAATATTTTAATCGTTTCCCCATGGAGGGATGAGTCTTGCATATTTTTCTTCTTTGGTGTGGTTCCCCAAAGAACAAAACGATGATAAATGAAATGAGACTTACTGTTTTAAAAACAGCGTTTAACAATATTGTGTTTTGTTTTGTGCATTGTCGCTCTCTCTCTCTGGGAGAATGCCTGAAACAGATCACAAAGACCTTGTCCCTTTTTTGCCCAGACTTGGTGATACTCCCAGTTGCTTAGGCAACATCATCAAGATTTTTTAAAAATATATACTTTTGTCACTGATGTTAAACTCAATGAAATGTCACTGACATCAAACATTAGTATATTCATATTTTTCTATTTGAAACATATTTGTATTTTTATTTATCAATGTTTTTTCATACCATTTTAGATGCATATACAATTGAATATTTACATTAAATTATTTTTCATATAAACAAATCAGTAGTTCAATTACTATTGAAAGAACTTTTATTTGAAGAACTTTTCATCATGTGAATGGAACTTTTTTTACAGTCAACTAGCTAGTGTTTATTGGAGTACTCCAGGGAACATGATATATAATATAAAATTTTTGTGTACATATTATTGAAATAATTTTTATATTTAAATGAGTATTTTCTATGTTTTTATAAATATCCTTGCATTTATATTTTGCTTGTACTCACTGAAGTGTATTTGAAAAATGTGTAAATCTTATTGTACATTTATCAAAATTTTAATAATACTTTAAAGGTAACTTGTCCAACTTCGCAGGTTTTGCGATAGCAAGGGCCCTGCTGTCGTACGACTCTTGCGGAGGGGGGGAATTGTGATATTTTAATTTTTTAACTTCTTTAATTCTTAAATCACTTTTAACAACACCTCATTTTTATTACTTCTACTTCATCATAATAAACGCACTACAACTTTCTTTTCAAGTCACGAGCTTCTAAAGGGGAAATTCCCTTTTCTGGGTATTTAAGTATTCTGCGCATTCATTTCTCCCCTTTTTTCATGCCAGCATGTAAGCTTTCAACAACAACAACGCGCCGCTCGGGCTTAACCTTCTGAATTCTGGTCATGGAGCTACGTAAAAATTGAATACTTTACCTATGAAGAAATAACGTAATATCCTAAATGCCTAAATAAGAGAAGATTAAGCCTTATATTGTCTCTTCCATGGCCAAAATGGAATATATTTCACCTTTTTAAAGCCTGATCTTATATGTATATATAACAACATGCCAGTCATTAAGCTGTACTTTCTTTTTTTTTTTTTAAAAAAAAAACATATTTAAAAAAATTAATTCAAACATGTAACAACTGTTTAAAAAATATTTGTGAACTAAATATAAAGAATAATATACTTTTGAAATATAAGACAATTTTATTAAGGAAAAAAGGAGCAATATAATAAAAATAACATTTCTTGACTATAGATGTATTATTGTATGTTAGAATATATAAAATTTTTAGATATGGCTCTTCTGGTCAAGCAAATTTTGCACAAGTGAGAAGCAGGCTCTGTTTTACATGAACTGCACAAATGACTGAAAATCCTGTTCCCCCCCTTTTCAAAAATAAGAATTATCCTTCTCTACCCTTTATTGGACAATAGACTAAGGATGTCTTACGAATGTTGCAATCTTCCAAGAACTTTCAAGTATTTGGATTAGGGTTTATTTTGCCTTGACCTTGAGAATAGACTACTTCTTACTAAGCATAAAAAAGTAAAGAAACCAGTAACTAGGTGACAAATCACTGAAATTTTATGAAGTAACTTTTTCTAACCTGGACTCAAAAATGTTTCTAAATATAATTTACACATCAACCATTCTATGCGCTTGTTATTTATAATAAATAAAGTTTAATATTTATTTAAGCGAGAATTTTAAGAAATCTGAATGGAAAATAAACATAAAAGTGACTATTTTTCAAAAATTTGTCAAAATTCAATAAATTACGTTAAACGTACAAAACAAACTTCATTAGAACAGAAATAGTTTTCTCGTTCCGATGCTGTATCTATTTTTTTCACACAATAATCCAAAAACATACATTGAGAAATTACAGCGAAAAATCACCCCAAACAACACAAAATGTTAAATATACAAATTTCTACATTAAATTTTTAATTCAGGCTTCGAGGTGCATTGAGTCACCATCAGCTGTGTGTCAAATTTCATGATTATAAGTGGGATAGATTTGCCTGGACATTGCATGCACGCATGCACACACAAACATTGCCATAAGTATAGATCATAGTTTAGATTGTACTATGTAGATATTTGTATTTCTTTTGGAACATTTATATGCATTACTTAAATATCTTGCATTTGAACATTGTTCAATATAAAATCTTTGCTGTCCCCAACACTATTTAATTTTCTCCAATATTAAAATGAAACTCGCTGCATTTTAGTGTGTTCTTGCCTTGTGAACATGATCCTTTCACAATATTAATTTTATTTTATAAAAAAGGAGCATCTCGTACTTTGCATTTTATTGTGTTGTTCATTAGAGATTTATTTAAAATCTAATTTGCTTGTGTTCTCAGAAAATAAAGATATGGAAAGTACTCTAGTTTCACCAATTCAATGAAATACTTTTTTGTGTTCTATATATTCTTTCTTTAAATAAACATTTAAAAAATTTTAAAATCACTATTTAAAGATGTATGTACAATTTTATTTCATTAAAGCGTTATTTTATTCATTAAACTTGATATTTAAAATAAAGTGATTTAAATCAGCGATTTTAATCAACTGATTTAAATCGCCGCAACCCTGATCGTCATTTGATTGGAAATTCTGCTTTATTTTTCTTTGTGGGAGAAAAGCTTCAGGTAACTTATTCCATCTTTCAGGATATATTTTAACTGTTTGATTCCCCCATAGATTTTTTGAAACCCCCATGATTGTCATTAAAGTTAGGATTTTTCATTTTATTCTCATTTTATTACTTTTTCAATTCCCATAGAAATTGCACATTCACATTTTTGTGAAAGGGTATGAAATCTTATTGGGAGGGGGGTTATTGTGTGTGTGTTATTTAATTAGCATTTATTGAATTATATGTGAATAATTATTAAAAGAAGGTGAATAATTATTGAAGCTTTTAAGGACACATTAAAAAGAGTAATAAAAATTTTCATATTTTCATGAAATTAAAACCATAACTGTTTTAGTTGGCATTTACATTAATTATTTTGCACTATCCTAAGAAGATTTCTTTTTTCAATTGTTTAAATTCCTATAAACACTTTACAAAATCATGATCATTTTTTGAATTGCATGTTGCATAAAAAAATTTATGGTCTAAACATTTTTTGCTTTCAATATCTGAAAGTATTGTCAAACCTTAACAGTAATCAGCTAATTTACTTCCCTGGAAAACTGTTTTGTTGTCATATGTGTGAGAATTAAGTGATATGATCCAGCGTTGACTACAGTGAAAAAAAGATAATCTGATAAAATAATATATGATCAGGGATGAGATTCTTCCGCTTTTTCGCGAATTTCCGCTTTTTTTTTTTTTGTTATTTTGAAGAAATTCCGCTTTCTGGTCTTTTTTCTCTCAAAATTCCGGGTTTTATTTTTTTTATTACACCGCAAAAATTTGCTTTTTCTTCCGAAAATTCTGCTTTCACACAAAGAAAAGAAACCTTCCTATCTTCCGTTTTCGAAAGAAAATTCTGGGAAAATATGCTCGACCGTGCGGCTTAACTCCACCAGCTAGGAAGCTAGCTGATTCATCTTCTACTGACGAATCAACATTATATCGGCAAGCTCTACAAGGATGAACATTCAGTGCCATTCAAAGTATTAAATACCACCTTTTTGCAGAAAACAAAACCTCTGTGGCATATTTTGTAAAAAAAAAAAAAAAATGCATGAACATGTTGAAAAAAAAATTAGTTGGAAACTAAGGTCATCTTGTAGGGCGTACCAAGATGAAGAAATAAAAAAATGGAACAAAAACAAATAAACTACATAAAAAAAGAAACTCCTGTCAAAAGAGGCAGCTAAAAAGCTGTGTGCAAATGCAACAAAAAAGCAGAGAATAAGGCATAAATAAAAAAATAAAACATGATTTACCTAGGCATTCTAGAGATAGTGTAGTCCCGACAACTATGCCAGTAATTAAACAGAGATACTAATGAAGACTGTGCAAAAACTTTAGCCTCTACTGAAAATAAACTTGCAGAGGATGCAAACACATCCTTTATTGAAGAAAAATCTGTCAAAGATAGGAGGTCTCCAAAACAAGGGGTGAAGCGTGTTAATAGGGATCTGTTACCAACAAAAGTCACACAATTAAAAAAACAGAAGAAAACCACTTCTTTAACAATTAAGGAAATGTTTCAAAGGGTTTCAAATAGCAATAGTGCTAAATGAATCTGTCATTGTAACTGTACAATATCTCGACCCCTCTTGCTTTATAAGGTGCAAAATCATTGTGCCGTTACTTCTGCAAAAATTTATAAAAATAAAAGAAATAAAACAGAAATCAGTATATGATACGTTATTATAATTTATAAAGAGCTAATACACTTTAACACAATTGCATGAAGCAAAAGAAATTATTTGTCCTTATTTTTATTTATTTTTTGAGCTAACTTTTATCAAAAGGCTATTAAATATAATTTTTCTCAGACTTCTGTTGAGTCGCAGTGATGTACAGGTGGTAAATGTTTTAATGTCTAATTTTGTATTTTCTGATGCACCTGATAATGTGTTAAACTTGTTTGTTAACTTTTAATGTGACTGATTTAATAATAATTTAATATTTTTTTTATTATTTATACATACTGAATTATAAATAATTAAGTTATTAATTATTATCGTGTAATATTTTCATCATATTGCGTGTTCTGATGTTTTACTTCTTAAAACACCTTTCGCGTATAAATTATGGTACAAATGTTTTGCTCGCATATGATTTCAGTCTTTTTGCCAATCTCATCCCTAATATGTTTTGTCTAAAAATGCACAGATATTCATAGCAATTTTTTTATTCTTGGGCTTTCAAAATATTATGGACGATCATTATTAGGCTTAGTGATTGGTTCTATAAATGAATACACAGTTCTTTAAACTAAAGTATTATATTGTCATTAGGAAGTTACATTATTATACTGAGCAATATTTACAGCTATGTACAATTAAAGTAGTTCTAGTTCGTCATATGATAAGTATGGCACTAATTAGCATCGTATGCCGTTGTTTCATCTCGTCTTTTGGTCTTGCGAAAAAAAAACGTCGTTCATACGTCTCGTACAATCTTCCATCTCGTCTCCTGTTCTGGGCAGCTTGATGCTCTGACATCACTGGCTATGGGAGTGTCACCTACAGGTACCTGGCTGATGGCCCAAAATCAGCCCTCCCGACTAGGTTCTGGCCATAGAACCGGCATGCATCTGGAAAATATCAGAAAAGAAAAGGAAGAGCAGTTTCTCATTCAAAATACACTCTCGTCTTTTGCTATCAGAATTTCTCGTAACATCTTGGTGTCCCACAGCTCGTCGTTATGTAGGATCCGTATTAAAATTCATTGTTCAGCAGAAATTCTGACAACTCGTCTTGAACACAATCCCTCTTTTGCGACAGGCTCCGTGTTGAGAATGTTTGTCGTGTAGTAAGTCCTTCTTAGCAATCACTACACTTTCACAATAAAGTCACAGTTAGAGAAAAAAGAGTCATAATTGGTGGATAAAACACAATATTGGGAAATGATTAGATATCACATTAGTCCGACCATGGTTTGAGATATTCGACCCATGTACTGGTTTGCACCGGTCCTTCAACAAAACCAATCTTCTGAATATCGTAAGTATTTTTGGGCTTTATTTTTGTTATTTTATAAGGACCCAAATATTTAGACTTGAATTTTAAGCCTGGACCATGTTGCATTCTCTTTATAGCTACAATATTTTTTACTTTATATTTGTTGGGGGGTTTTCTTCTTAAGTTGTAAATTTTTCTGTTGCTTTCTTGTACTTTTAAAATTTGTTGCTTAGCTTCTTTTCTTAAATTTTCCCACGATTCTTGAAAATTTGAACAAATTTCCTCTTCAATAAGCTCTTGTATTTATAAGTCAGTTTTGCCTCTCATTTTTACACCAACAAGTAATTCGAAAGGTGTTAAGTTAATACTTCTTTGATAAGTTGAGTTCAGAATGCGTTGCAATTCAGGGACGAATTTAAACCATTGCGTTGGGTCATCTTTTGATAATTTCGAAATTATAGCTCTGCCCATATTAGCTCTTGGCAGACCAGTAGTAACGGAAAGATGTTGAATTGATTCTGATGAAAAATAATCATAAAATTCTTTGGAATTAAAAGCACTACCTTTAGCGCTGATTATTCTTCTAGGATTTTCGAAGACAGATTTTTGCAACTCTAATTTTGATATACCTTCCTGACTGGATGTTGATTTTGTTGGGTAAAGCCAGACAAATTTCGTAAAAGAGTCTATAACGCAAAATATATGCTTATAGTTCTTATTGGTACTTTCTAATGGTCCTAGATGATCAACATGATAACTGTGTAAAGGTAATTCGACTCTAGGTATGGGGTGTAATTCTCCTTCTTGTTTACCTTGCTTTTTGTTGGCTAAAATACATGTGATACAGTTTGAAATGCACTTCTCAATTTTTTGCATTAATTTTGGAATGTAAAATTCATTGATTAAGCGGTCTTCTGTTTGTTTTACTGAAAAATATCCTTCCTCATGAGCACTTTTTATTAATGACATTTGCATGTCTTCTGGGACAACTAAAAGGTTATTTCCTTTAATGGATTTATATAGAAGGTCACCTTTAATTATATAATCATCGTGTTGATTCTTCATTTTAAGGTCTTTAATTGCTTTAACGTTTTCATCCGAATTTTGTGCTTTTAAGATCTGTAATGTTTAACTCTCTTGAATTATCATACAAACAGGGTTTCTGCTTTGCGCATCAACATGCCGCATACGCATTCCTTGACAGTGTACTATTACATAATCGTATTCCTCTGATATTAAGGCCCACCTTGCAATTTTCGAGGAAATGTCCTTCTTACTCATTGTCTGTTTAAATGCAATACAGTCTGTGACTATTTTAAAAAATATACCTAAAACATAGGGTCTAAACTTTTTAAATGCTTCTATTCTATTATTACAGCCATAATTTTGAGCTCATAACTTGAATATTTACGTTCAGTATCAGATGTTTTACGACTCGTATAATACACAGGGTGCAACTGATTATCAACTATTGACTTTTGAAGCAAACATGCTCCAAAACCATCTATGCTCGTGTCCAGGGCTGGCCCAAGGGGGTTTTGAACGGTGCGAGCGCACAAGGCCCCGCCTCGCATTTCTGAGGGCCCCATGCCACTGACGAAAATTAATAGAATTGCGTTGATTTATTTAATAAAATCAAAATTTGCCGTCAAGTTTTGTCTTCCAGGACATAATATTACAAATCTTACAATATTTATATCAAAACAATTTATTTGAGTTGTATCTAAATTTTGCTTCTGTTCTAAAATTATATTGACCTTATTAATTACCGGCCTATCTGCAGGAAAATCTTTCTCAAGATTAAAAAGAATAAAAAAAGTACTTGAGATCTAGCATTAGTGACGAACGATTGATTTGCTTAGCCCAGGGTGCGTAGCGTCATGAAAAGTGCTTAAATTTGAAAACCATTTTTAAGCACCTTAAAAGTGCTTAATTTTGAAAACAGGTGCTTAAAAAGTGCTTAATTTTCCCAAGAAATGCAATGAAAACATTCTTTCTTCAAAACTTCAGACGTTGAATACGATAAATAGAAAGCGTGGTCATAAAGCTTTGTTTACCGGATGTATCAAGAATGAAAACCGACGTAAGGGAAGAATTCGGGGAAGGAATCCAGGGGTGTCGACACATGTTAAGATAACGCTTATAGTCCAGTCAACGAAGGCCCATAATGAGGGTGGAAAAAACATTAAATCATATAGTTTTAAAAATTGTTACATATTTTCGTAAGGGGCTTCTCATGAGCGTACTAAAAGGCCCCGGTCCTGAAGGCCTGCCCGCCATCTCGTATTTCATCCCCCCTTTTTTAGTTTTTCTTGAATATCTCGAAAACTATTCAGTTTTCAAATTACAATTGATATAACAAATTAAAGAGTGTACAATTCCCTACAAATACATGCTTTTATTTTTCTAGCTTTAATAGTTTTTAAGATAATTGGTCTCAAAACGGATGAATTTGTAAAAAATCGTAGTTGATAGTCCAATCAACTATGGGTTTGAAAAAAACATTAAATCGTATAGTTTTGAAAATTGGTACACATGTTCGCGAGAGGCTTCTGTTGAATATTCTAAAGGTTCCCGTCCTGGGGTCGGAGCTTGCGCTGCCATCTTGAATTTCCTCCCCCCTTTTTTTTTAGTTTTTCTTGACTATCTCGAAAACTATTCAGTTTTCAAGTTCAAATTGATTTAACAAATTAAAGAGGGTAAAATTCCCTACAAATACATGCTTTTATTGTTCTTATTTCCTTAATAGTTTCCGAGATAATGTGTCTCACAGTTTGCTGAAATCTTGGATTTCATCTCCCTTTTTTAAAGTTTTTCTTGAATATCTCAAAAACTAATCGATATAACAAATTAAAGAGCTTGAAATTTCCTACGAATACATGCATTTATTATTCTTCTAGCTTTGATAGTTTCCGAGGCAATCGGTCTCAAATTTGCCCCCATCTTGGATTTCATCCCCCATTTTTAGTTTTTCTTGAATATCTGGAAAACTATTCAATTTTCAAATCAGATTTTATTTAACGAATTAAAGAGCGTAAAATTCCCTAGAAATGCATGCTTTTATTGTTCTCCTTTCTTTAATAGTTTTTGAGATATTCATAAAAGACTAAAAATGGGGTTGAAATCCAAGATAGGGGCAAACTTTGAGACCCATTATCTCAGAAACTATTAAAGAAAGGAGAACAATAAAAGCATGCATTTCTAGGGAATTTTACGCTCTTTAATTCGTTAAATAAAATCTGATTTGAAAATTGAATAGTTTTCCAGATATTCAAGAAAAACTAAAAATGGGGGATGAAATCCAAGATGGGGGCAAATTTGAGACCGATTGCCTCGGAAACTATCAAAGCTAGAAGAATAATAAATGCATGTATTCGTAGGAAATTTCAAGCTCTTTAATTTGTTATATCGATTAGTTTTTGAGATATTCAAGAAAAACATTAAAAAAGGGAGATGAAATCCAAGATTTCAGCAAACTGTGAGACACATTATCTCGGAAACTATTAAGGAAATAAGAACAATAAAAGCATGTATTTGTAGGGAATTTTACCCTCTTTAATTTGTTAAATCAATTTGAACTTGAAAACTGAATAGTTTTCGAGATAGTCAAGAAAAACTAAAAAAAAAGGGGGGAGGAAATTCAAGATGGCAGCGCAAGCTCCGACCCCAGGACGGGAACCTTTAGAATATTCAACAGAAGCCTCTCGCGAACATGTGTACCAATTTTCAAAACTATACGATTTAATGTTTTTTTCAAACCCATAGTTGATTGGACTATCAACTACGATTTTTTACAAATTCATCCGTTTTGAGACCAATTATCTTAAAAACTATTAAAGCTAGAAAAATAAAAGCATGTATTTGTAGGGAATTGTACACTCTTTAATTTGTTATATCAATTGTAATTTGAAAACTGAATAGTTTTCGAGATATTCAAGAAAAACTAAAAAAGGGGGGATGAAATACGAGATGGCGGAACGAGCCCCCCCCCCC
>BGPR01005535.1:0-19207 GCA_013235015.1 Araneus ventricosus | reverse complement strand
CCCCCCCCCCCCTTCAGGACCGGGGCCTTTTAGTACGCTCATGAGAAGCCCCTTACGAAAATATGTAACAATTTTTAAAACTATATGATTTAATGTTTTTTCCACCCTCATTATGGGCCTTCGTTGACTGGACTATAAGCGTTATCTTAACATGTGTCGACACCCCTGGATTCCTTCCCCGAATTCTTCCCTTACGTCGGTTTTCATTCTTGATACATCCGGTAAACAAAGCTTTATGACTACGCTTTCTATTTATCGTATTCAACGTCTGAGGTTTTGAAGAAAGAATGTTTTCATTGCATTTCTTGGGAAAATTAAGCACTTTTTAAGCACCTGTTTTCAAAATTAAGCACTTTTAAGGTGCTTAAAAATGGTTTTCAAATTTAAGCACTTTTCATGACGCTACGCACCCTGGGCTAAGCAAATCAATCGTTCGTCACTAATGCTAGATCTCAAGTACTTTTTTTATTCTTTTTAATCTTGAGAAAGATTTTCCTGCAGATAGGCCGATAATTAATAAGGTCAATATAATTTTAGAACAGAAGCAAAATTTAGATACAACTCAAATAAATTGTTTTGATATAAATATTGTAAGATTTGTAATATTATGTCCTGGAAGACAAAACTTGACGGCAAATTTTGATTTTATTAAATAAATCAACGCAATTCTATTAATTTTCGTCAGTGGCATGGGGCCCTCAGAAATGCGAGGCGGGGCCTTGTGCGCTCGCACCGTTCAAAACCCCCTTGGGCCAGCCCTGGACACGAGCATAGATGGTTTTGGAGCATGTTTGCTTCAAAAGTCAATAGTTGATAATCAGTTGCACCCTGTGTATTATACGAGTCGTAAAACATCTGATACTGAACGTAAATATTCAAGTTATGAGCTCAAAATTATGGCTGTAATAATAGAATAGAAGCATTTAAAAAGTTTAGACCCTATGTTTTAGGTATATTTTTTAAAATAGTCACAGACTGTATTGCATTTAAACAGACAATGAGTAAGAAGGACATTTCCTCGAAAATTGCAAGGTGGGCCTTAATATCAGAGGAATACGATTATGTAATAGTACACTGTCAAGGAATGCGTATGCGGCATGTTGATGCGCAAAGCAGAAACCCTGTTTGTATGATAATTCAAGAGAGTTAAACATTACAGATCTTAAAAGCACAAAATTCGGATGAAAACGTTAAAGCAATTAAAGACCTTAAAATGAAGAATCAACACGATGATTATATAATTAAAGGTGACCTTCTATATAAATCCATTAAAGGAAATAACCTTTTAGTTGTCCCAGAAGACATGCAAATGTCATTAATAAAAAGTGCTCATGAGGAAGGATATTTTTCAGTAAAACAAACAGAAGACCGCTTAATCAATGAATTTTACATTCCAAAATTAATGCAAAAAATTGAGAAGTGCATTTCAAACTGTATCACATGTATTTTAGCCAACAAAAAGCAAGGTAAACAAGAAGGAGAATTACACCCCATACCTAGAGTCGAATTACCTTTACACAGTTATCATGTTGATCATCTAGGACCATTAGAAAGTACCAATAAGAACTATAAGCATATATTTTGCGTTATAGACTCTTTTACGAAATTTGTCTGGCTTTACCCAACAAAATCAACATCCAGGCAGGAAGGTAAATCAAAATTATAGAGTTGCAAAAATCTGTCTTCGAAAATGTTAGAAGAATAATCAGCGCTAAAGGTAGTGCTTTTAATTCCAAAGAATTTTATGATTATTTTTCATCAGAATCAATTCAACATCTTTCCGTTACTACTGGTCTGCCAAGAGCTAATATGGGCAGAGCTATAATTTCGAAATTATCAAAAGATGACCCAACGCAATGGTTTAAATTCGTCCCTGAATTGCAACGCATTCTGAACTCAACTTATCAAAGAAGTATTAACTTAACACCTTTCGAATTACTTGTTGGTGTAAAAATGAGAGGCAAAACTGACTTATAAATACAAGAGCTTATTGAAGAGGAAATTTGTTCAAATTTTCAAGAATCGTGGGAAAATTTAAGAAAAGAAGCTAAGCAACAAATTTTAAAAGTACAAGAAAGCAACAGAAAAATTTACAACTTAAGAAGAAAACCCCCCAACAAATACAAAGTAAAAAATATTGTAGCTATAAAGAGAATGCAACATGATCCAGGCTTAAAATTAAAGTCTAAATATTTGGGTCCTTATAACAAAAATAAAGCCCAAAAATACTTACGATATTCAGAAGATTGGTTTTGTTGAAGGAGCGGTGCAAACCAGTACATGTGTTGAATATCTCAAACCATGGTCGGACGAATGTGATATCTAATCATTTCCCAATATTGTGTTTTATCCACCAATTATGACTCTTTTTTCTCTAACTGTGACTTTATTTGTGAAAGTGTAGTGATTGCTAAGAAGGACTTACTACACGACGAACATTCTCAACATGGAGCCTGTCGCAAAAGAGGGCTTGTGTTCAAGACGGTTTCTCCCCTAAGACGAGTTGTCAGAATTTCTGCTGAACGATGAATTTTAATACGGATCCTACATAATGACGAGCTGTGGGACACCAAGATGTTACGAGAAATTCTGATAGCAAAAGACAAGCGTGTATTTTGAATGAGAAACTGCTCTTCTTTTTCTTTTCTGATATTTTCCAGATGCATGCCGGTTCTATGGCCAGAACCTAGTCGGGAGGGCTGATTGTGGGCCACCAGCCAGGTACCTGTAGGTGACGCTGCCATAGCCAGTGATGTCAGAGCATCAAGCTGCCCAGAACAGGAGACGAGATGGAAGATGGTACGAGACGTATGAACAACGTTTTTTTCCGCAAGACCAAAAGACGAGATGAAACAACGACATACGATGCTAATGTGCCATACTTATCATATGACGAACTAGAACTACTTTAATTGTACATAGCTGCAAATATTGCTCAGTATAATAATGTGACTTCCTAATAACAATATAATACTTTAGTTTAAAGAACTGTGTATTCATTTATGGAACCAATCACTAAGCCTAATAATGATCGTCCATAATATTTTGAAACCCAAGAATAAAAAAATTGCTATGAATATCTGTGCATTTTTAGACAAAACATATTAGTAAATGATTAACTAATTGATTCTGAATATAAAACACTTTTTTAGCTTCATCAATGAAAATTACTGTAGAAAAAGAAATTAAATTTTTAGTTCCACAGTTTCGATAATGGAAAAATAAAAAATATGCAGAAAAAATAATTACTGCCTCAGAGTTCTCAGCTTGTATACTCCAAACAATTTCAATGCTAACACAGAATACACCCCCATCAGAGAGCTCAAAATTACTTGATTTAAAAAATATATTCATGCACTGCTTTGATTGATAACTTTTTATCTCAATCTTTTCTATTAGGCCAGTTACATTAACATTACTCCAAAGTTATATTTTTAAGAATACCAGCAAAATTACCATACAAAGAAGTCAATCAGTTACATATAATTTACCGAATAGGTAGAAAGAGAATTTTTAAAGAGTTTAATGAAAATGGAAGTAAACAAAAGCAGAATGCTAAGAAACATTTACAGTAAGATTTATTTACATATTAATTGCTACTTTCCTTTTTATTTTATTTGGTTTCATTACCAATTAGAAGAGAAAGATTCGATTAAATTTGAATCTATACTGATCAAATAAACCCTTAACAATACAGAGGAAATATTCCTTTTGACAATTTTTGCTTATTCAAAAGACAAATCGAGATTTTAAAAAATGGAGTGAAGGGAGATAAATGTTGAAACCCAGAAATCAAAGAACTATATATCTATATATATCTTCCACTACTAATACTTTTCTTTAGTTTGTCCAAAATTTAAAAATTGGATAAAAAAAGATTTGTGGGAAGGATGAAAAATCATACTTTTGTAATTCTTTTATTAGTTTGAATCTTTCCATCACAAGCTACAACTTTTACTTTAACAAAACCTAAATATATGTATCACATATTTTGTACTGCTCAGAGAAATTTAATAAGAAATCTCTTTTCTTATCATTTCTATCATATATTATTTTATCAGATTATCTTTTTTTCACTGTAGTCAACGCTGGATCATATCACTTAATTCTCACACATATGACAACAAAACAGTTTTCCAGGGAAATAAATTAGCTGATTACTGTTAAGGTTTGACAATACTTTCAGACATTGAAAGCAAAAAATGTTTAGACCATAAATTTTTTTTATGCAACATGCAATTCAAAAAACGATCATGATTTTGTAAAGTGTTTATAGGAATTTAAACAATTGAAAAAAGAAATCTTCTTAGGATAGTGCAAAATAATTAATGTAAATGCCAACTAAAACAGTTATGGTTTTAATTTCATGAAAATATGAAAATTTTTATTACTCTTTTTAATGTGCCCTTAAAAGCTTCAATAATTATTCACCTTCTTTTAATAATTATTCACATATAATTCAATAAATGTTAATTAAATAACACACACACACAATAACCCCCCTCCCAATAAGATTTCATACCCTTTCACAAAAATATGAATGTGCAATTTCTATGGGAATTGAAAAAGTAATAAAATGAGAATAAAATGGAAAATCCTAACTTTAATGACAATCATGGGGGTTTCATAAAATCTGTGGGGGAATCGAACAGTTAAAATATATCCTGAAAGATGGAATAAGTTACCTGAAGCTTTTTCTCCCACAAAGAAAAATAAAGCAGAATTTCCAATCAAGTGATGATCAAGGTTGCGGCGATTTAAATCAGTTGATTAAAATCGCTGACTTAAAAAAAAATCACTGATTTAAATCACTTTATTTTAAATATCAAGTTAATCTGCTTTAATGAAATAAAATTGTACATGCATCTTTAAATAGTGATTTTAAAATTTTTTAAATATTTATTTAAAGAAAGAATATATAGAACACAAAAAAATATTTCCTTGAATTGGTGTAACTAGAGTACTTTCCATATCTTTATTTTCTGAGAACACAAGCAAATTAGATTTTAAATAAATCTCTAATGAACAACACAATAAAATGCAAAGTACGAGATGCTCCTTTTTTATAAAATAAAATAAATATTGCGAAAGGATCATGTTCACAAGGCAAGAACACACTAAAATGCAGTGAGTTTCATTTTAATGTTGGAGAAAATTAAATAGTGTTGGGAACAACAAAGTTTTTATATTGAATAATGTTCAAATGCAAGATATTTAAGTAATGCATATAAATGTTCCAAAAGAAATACAAATATCTACATAGTACAATTTAAACTATGATCTATACTTATGGCAATGTTTGTGTGTGTGTGCGTGCATGCAATGTCCAGGCAAATCTATCCCACTTATAATCATGAAATTTGACACACAGCTGATGGTGACTCAATGCACCTCGAAGCCTGAACTAAAAAATTTAATGTAGAAATTTGTATATTTAACATTTTGTGTTGTTTGGGGTGATTTTTCGCTGTAATTTCTCAATGCATGTTTTTGGACTATTGTGCGAAAAAAATAGATACAGCATCGGAACGAGAAAACTATTTCTGTTCTAATGAAGTTTGTTTTGTACGTTTAACGTAATTTATTGAATTTTGAGAAATTTTTGAAAAACAGTCAATTTTATATTTATTTTCCATTCAGATTTCTTAAAATTCTCGCTTAATTAAATATTAAACTTTATTTATTATAAATAACAAGCGCATAGAATGGTTGATGTTTAAATTATATTTAGAAACACATTTTTGAGTCCAGGTTAGAAAAAGTTACTTCAGAAAATTTCAGTGACTTGTCACCTAGTTACTGGTTTTTTTTACTTTTTTATGCTTAGTAAGAAGTAGTCTATTCTCAAGGTCAAGTTAAAATAAACCCTAATCCAAATACTTGAAAGGGGAGAGGAGAAGAGTATGCTATTTAGTTCGTGCAAGATTGCAACATTCCTAAGACATCCTCAGTCTATTGTCCAATAAAGGGTACAGAAGGATAATTCTTATTTTTGAAAAGGGGGGAAACAGGATTTTCAGTCATTTGTGCAGTTCATGTAAAACAGAGCCTGCTTCTCACTTGTGCAAAATTTGCTTGACCAGAAGAGCCATACCTAAAAATTTTATATATTCTAACATACAATAATATATCTATAGTCAAGAAATGTTATTTTTATTATATTGCTCCTTTTTTCCTTAATAAAATTGTCTTATATTTCAAAAGTATATTATTCTTTATATTTAGTTCACAAATATTTTTTAAACAGTTGTTACATGTTTGAATTAATTTTTTTAAATATGTTTTTTTTAAAAAAAAGAAAGTACAGCTTAATGACTGGTATGTTGTTATATATATATATAAGATCAGGCTTTAAAAAGGTGAAATATATTCCATTTTGGCCATGGAACAGGCTTAATCTTCTCTTATTTAGGCATTTAAGATATTACGTTATTTCTTCATAGGTAAAGTATTCAATTTTTACGTAGCTCCATGACCAGTATTCAGAAGGTTAAGCCCGAGCGGCGCGTTGTTGTTGAAAGCTTACATGCTGGCGTGAAAAAGGGGAGAAATGAATGCGCAGAACGCTTAAGTACCCAGAAAAGGGAATTTCCCCTTTAGAAGCTCGTGACTTGAAAAGAAAGTTGTAGTGCGTTTATTATGATGAAGTAGAAGTAATTAAAATGAGGTGTTGTTAAAAGTGATTTAAGAATTAAAGAAGTTAAAAAATTAAAATATCACAATTTCCCCCCTCTGCAAGAGTCGTACGACAGCAGGGCCCTTGCTATTGCAAAACCTGCGAAGTTGGACAAGTTACCTTTAAAGTATTATTAAAATTTTGATAAATTGCTGGTCATGGGCTTGAATTTAAGAATATCAACAACAAATGTACAATAAGATTTACACATTTCTCAAATACACTTCAGTGAGTACAAGCAAAATATAAATGCAAGGATATTTATAAAAACATAGAAAATACTCATTTAAATATAAAAATTATTTCAATAATATGTACACAAAAATTTTATATTATATATCATGTTCCCTGGAGTACTCCAATAAACACTAGCTAGTTGACTGTAGAAAAAAGTTCCATTCACGTGATGAAAAGTTCTTCAAATAAAAGTTCTTTCAATAGTAATTGAACTACTGATTTGTTTACATAAAAAATAATTTATCTAAAATGGTATGAAAAAACATTGATAAATAAAAATACAAATATGTTTCTAATAGAAAAATATGAATATACTAATGTTCGATGTCAGTGACATTTCATTGAGTCAGTGACAAAAGTATATATTTTTTAAAAATCTTGATGATGTTGCCTAAGCAACTGGGAGTATCACCAAGTCTGGGCAAAAAAGGGACAAGGTCTTTGTGATCTGTTTCAGGCATTCTCCCAGAGAGAGAAAGACAATGCACAAAACAAAACACAATATTGTTAAACGCTGTTTTTAAAACAGTAAGTCTCATTTCATTTATCATCGTTTTGTTCTTTGGGGAACAACACCAAAGAAGAAAAATATGCAAGACTCATCCCTCCATGGGGAAACGATTAAAATATTCTTTTAGTAATAAATATGTCAAAACGAGAGATTTAATAAACCTTCAGAACGGGAAACAGAACGAAACTGGAGTTTAAGAAAGTTATTTTGGAATACATTAAGACTTTAAAATATATAATATTAGAATTTGAAATAAAATTAAGTGAGATTATTACATATATATATATATATATAATTCTATGATTGTAGGCCTCATTGTCTAATATACAGATGTTAAATATATATATAGTTTTAAAAAAATCATTAAAATAAAAAAATCTTGATTTAAATAAAAAAAATCTGATTTAAATCAAATCGGATTTTTTTGAAAAAAATCAACAACCCTGGTGATAATCGAACCATACAAACTCAAAACTAAAGCCTCCTTGCAAACTACATTTCTTTCGGCAACATTAAAGCATTATCAAGAAGCTTTCTTTTCCCTGATACTTAAATGTTTCCAGGCATGCACAAACTTGTTCTCTCAAATGACAACACACTCAACTCAATAGTAATATAGCATACACATATGCATTTTTCATCACATGTTAAGATGTCTTTCAATAGTAATATGTAAGCTCGGTTAAAAGTATAAATATAACATCATAAACAAAATCAGATATGTTGCCCAATGTATAGCGCAAACAATTTATTATATCTATTAAATTTTCAGCCAGATGCATCATTTCAAGTTTTTAAAAAATCTGGGAGAAAATAATACTTAATTCTAAATACAACGTAATAAAGAAAAGAATTTCTTAATTTGTAATATAAATATACCAATTGTATTTGACAGTCAACTCACTCAATATAAAAAACATAAATAAAGGTGAAAGTTCGTTCATTCTCCTCCCCAATGAGATTTATAAGTGTATTGGTTTGCTTTTCATAACATTACAATTTTACTTTCTGATCTTAGTGAGAAACAAAGATAAAATGATTAAATGTGCTCTTTGAATAAAATAAGATATCCATTAAGGTGCAACACAATTTTCAGTTTAATATGCCATTCAATTCTTTATCTTTTTTTTCTAATTATTCTACTTATTTTTTCTACTTCTTTTGAAGTAGATTCTTTATATTAAATTGAATTTAATCACTGAATCTAACATGTAGGCTTACATACACAATATTTTAAAGAGATTAGAATGTTTTATGGCACAGCTTAAGGCTGAAGTTGGTATTGAAAAATTCACAAATCACATATATAAACCTTCACACAACCAATTGTTGTAATCCATTATAAATGTTCGTTGATTTTTGCCATCAAAAGACTAAAGACGATCCATCTAGGTTTTATAGTTATGCTATGAATTATAATATCCAAATATATTAACATTAACTAACTATACATAAAACTATCAACTGCATCAACAAAATTTGGATTAATATGGTGGACATTTCATTATCATTTTTCTGGAAAGCCTGGGAAACGACATGATAAATATTTGCAAAACAATTGTGAACTTACATCAAATGAAATTTCATCTGTTGCTTGGGCAGTATAAGGCACAACAACATAAGCAGCGGCAATAGCTGGAGTGTTGATCGCTTCATCAGTAACAATTAGCCGATTTCCACGATTATCAAGCTAAAAATAAGGAAACAGAAAATAATTGCATTCTCTCATTTCAGCAAAGCATTTATTTCTTAATAACAATGAACAAGTTATGAAAGAAAAATTAAAATATTCAATGAGAGATAAACTTCACATAAATATAAAAAGAAACAAAAGAACTTAATTGCACTTAAATTTTCAAAATTACAGCAAGATCAATACTGTGAAAAATACTAGATTTTTAAACTGGTGTAAACGATTTTCCTTTCATAAAATTACCTCTAATACTAATAAAGATGAATGTCTGTGTGTGTGTCTGTTAGTGGTGTACAGAACAGACCATAGAACATAGAGCTACCATATTTGGCACAGATATACTTTCGATGCTGAAGATTTGCACCTCAGAGCCGTTTTTTAAAATCTTAATTCAAATTATTTAAAAATTAAACCAAATTTCTTCGTCTTTTCCCAATAACTTGTGAATGAATTTATTGACAAAGAAATTTTTTCATGTCATTTTAAAGAGCAAAAAATTATCTTTCCAATGATACCAGTTTTATTATTGTAGAAAATGTTATCTATTTTTTATAAATTTTTTAAAGTCGTCAGAATTTTAAGGTCACTGGTTGCGAGAGTAGAAATTGACGTAGGGGAGGCGGGGCGTAGTAGCTGTAATGGCCGCGAGTATCTTCAAAACAAAATTATTATTGATGTAATCGCTTCAGCAGCACATATATGTACTAAAATTGGAATGATGCAAAGAAGATTAGCATGGCCCCTTTCCAAGGATGACATGCAAAATGGTGAAGCGTTCCACATTTTTAACACTGATCTGAGAAATGCGCTTAAGCTCTTACCCTTAAAGAGTTTATTCTAAATCTAAAATCAGCCAAAAAAATTCTTTGAAAATCTCCCCAATATTAAAAATCATTTCATGTAAATTGTAAGCGCTCCAGATCAATTTTATATAAATAATTCCTCATTCTTTCAGCATTCTTTGCCCCCCCCCCTTTTTTGCCTATACTCCATGACAACTGCTTCAAACGTTCCCTCTCACGGACTCGATAGCGCAGCGATTACACATCTTTATCCCACCATTTCACCTCGGGTTCGAGTCTCACATGAATTTTGCCTTCGTCAGTGTCAACAAATACTTTATCATCTTATCCCCCTCTTTTTTGCATACCTAAAAGGAAATATTAGATTTAAATTCTTCCAATACTTTAGCTTTTGCTTATTTTATTTAATACTATTTTCTCGGTAACTTTTAAACATTTTTTTTTTTTTTTAAGTTTTAAAATTCTCTCATCTAAATGTTTCTCAAATTCTACAAAATTTTTCTCCACATTGTTATTATCGGCAATTAATTAAGCCTAATAGATAGCTTTAGAATGGTAAATTTGGTTTTATTGGCTATTATCCAAATGTATGCCTTTTTTTTATAATTTTTTTATCATTTGCTATTATTCGACAATTTGTGTTTTTATAGTTTATAGATATTCAATTTCTTAGTGTGTGTTTGTTGTTTTGTTACGCACAGAACAATTATTCAAGATTTGGTTGTTTTTTCTTCATGCATTTAAAGAATCCTTTTACTTATCATTTTTTAACACTAAAATATAAGGTATTAAACTCAAAGTTCATTATAAACAAAAAACATCTTGTACATTTTCGTTTTGTGTATAAAGAATTAAAATTCAGTTATACTAACATGTTCACTGTTTGTGTTTCTAAATTCATTTCTTTTCCTTATTGAAATTGTTGATTTCAGCTTGCAAAAATTGAAATGTTGAAAATATCAACCTTAAATGCTTTATTACTGGTTTATTACTTTTATACAAGACTGGTGAACCAGCTGGTTGCCGTAGGCGGCTAGTGTATTGAATAAATTTAATTTTGAATAAATTTATAATATATGTGCAAGTTTATTGCTTATATAAAATGAAGATAAATATATAAAAATAATTCAAAATGAAACTGCCATCTTCCACTTCTCATTCAAAAATCATAGCAACATTGCAACTAAGAATAACATATTTACCTCAAACCAATTTAAAACAGGTCCACAATTTATTAAACTGCCAGCCAACTGAGAAAACCGCTCTAGATATTCTGATAATTGGTTTCTTATTTTATCCTAAAGGAAAATATTTCAAAGTTATTATTAGATTATTTAATTTATTGCAAAACATTTGTAAAAACACTTTTGGAACTTTTTGAAGTTCCAAGAGTATATGCAACCGAGAATGCAAACTTTAGAGAAATTATTCAATATTCATACCAAATGCATAAAATAAATATACACTCAATAAATAAATTAAATGTAGCCAATTGATATTAATTAATATAAAAAATTAACAGTTAATAATTATAGGCATAAATAATAAAAAGGAAAGAAATTGAGGTAATTGATAAAATCATACCTGAATCAAAACCTATTAATTATGAATTATATTTTGAAAAATACTTTTTGCTATACATTGTCTTTATTATAAGCATTTTACAATATTTTTAATTAGTAAAGCATTAGCATTTTTATGGCATAAGCAATATTTTTTGCAATTACAATTCAAAACAACAGAAAATGTGACCTTAAAACTAAATAATATATTCTTTTTAAAAAGAAATATTTTGTATGTGTTGGATTTCATGGCACAAGAATTTAGTTTCGGTAGCAGGGCAAGAAACATTATTAATTATACAAAACTATTTGTTAAAGTGACAGACTGAAATACTTCAATATTTGAAGGGAAAATGTGCCACACCATTTTAATTCTGGAATCAACTGCGCATTTCATAAGAACAAGAAAGTGAAGTTATAGCACAGCATAAGACAATAAGAAAAACTCTTGCACATATTGTGTTTTGAGAAATTCATAATTATGACTGGAAAGGCCTGTGTTTCCAATTCATTATTACTGATGTGAATTATGTCTGTAATACTGGGCATCAGTGCCTTTCAAACAAATAGTGAATCAGAAACCAACCCTGGTTCAGTCTACAACGCTAAATCTGGCACATATGTGTGATGAGAAATTCATAATTATGACTGAAAAGCCTGTGTTTCCAACTGATTTAGAACCTGTTTAGAATCGATGGGGGTATGTCATCTTAAAAATATTTTTTAAAAAGGATTAATTGGTAAATAATCAATTGTTTCTACTGTTTTATATACTGGGTGTGAGTGTTAGTTTTTTATTATTATTATATGCAGGTACACTGAATTATTTTTGAGTTGCAACAGTGTAAGGATTTTTTTTTTTTTTTTATGGAGCATACATGCTGTTGTAAAATATGTTGAATCGAAACTCTTTGTATGTTTTATTTTAATCAAGAATTTGTGGATAGTCCTGAAAATATATAACAATAATGATTATCTGTTATAAATTATATTTTCTTATACATGCATGTATAAACATTACTTTGTTTGGCTTTTTGCAACAATAATGAGCATTTAGACTCCATAAAAGCTTATGTATTTGTGATTATCTCGTGTCAATTTAGCAACCTTAAGGTAAGACCCAACTATACTAAGCTTATTGCAACACAACGCTGAAGAGTATATGTAGTTTTTGGTTTAATGATTAATCTTTAGTCATTTATTGATTTTGTGGATAAGTCTAGGCTATAAAAGCAAATTAAGTGCTAAATCAAAAGTTCTTAAAATTAACTTTATATGACACTAAATCCTTTTTTCTTTTAAGATTTTGAACACATTCAATTTATTGTTCATATTGCACACAAATTATTTGTTTCATAAATAAAAACCAAAATACTTACTTCAAAATCTTCATCCTTTGGCTCACCTTGGGGAAGATGTGGTAACTCTTGCAACAAACTGTACTTTCTGTCATACACACAGCGATGTAGTTGCGTATCTAAAAACATGAAATTCCTGTAGCTTCGCCTTACAACCCATTTCTTGCTGTTGCTGACTACGGTGATCAGGAAACACATGTGTTCATTTTCATTTTCTTTATTTGCCGAAGATGAGCATAGCATGGATGACTTGCATGAATCATTTTGTTTGTCACAAAGAAAAACCTAAATAGCAATTTCGTTAGAACTTTGAAATACATGATTTAGTTAGAAGTTTAATATATGAATTTAAAATACTGTCGTGCAAAGAAACATTTTTAAGAAAAGGAAAAGCTTTAAATGTCTCTTTCTTTGACCTTTTAACTAAAAATTAGGCACTTGTGTGTAACTTGGACAAAAATAGTTCGAAGTACTTGGTTTAAATAAATGAATAGAAATATCCATTTCACTTATTGCTGTACCACTGGAAATGGGCTCCAAATAGGGATATAATGAATGGTGATTTGGCCAAATAGCGATTATTGGGCCAGATTTCAAGCCAAATACCAGATTTTTAAAAACATTTCACTTTTGATTATAAATGAAATATTTTTCACATTGTAAATGAAAAAAGTTAATATTAAATAAAATTGATGTTTTATTATATGTATATTTAAAAAAATGTTAATACCTTTCTGTATATTTGTAATATTTTAAATAGCTTAATTTCAATAATAAGAAACTCATCATTTTAGGATTGCTTCAAAGAAATAGAAGAGTCATTATTGCAGAACATGGCAATGACAAACAGAGAAAAAATTGGAAAGGATAAATTAAAATTACTAGAATTAAATTCCTATTTTGATAAAGAACTTCTAATAGGTAGGATAGAGTGTCAATTTGTGGGAAAAAATGCGGACAAATTTCCAAGGTTCACAAATTTAGCAAGAAAATATCTTTCAGCACCTGCAAGTATTATGTAGTGGACGTTTATTTTCTGAAACTGGTAATATACATGAAAACATATGGAACAGACTTCTATAAATGATATACGACATTATTAAATACACTTCTGTACTACACAACTTAAAATTGGATAAATGTTAATTTATTATTTTATGATAATAAATGCACAGGAATGTAATTCTGTAATATTCTTTATTAAATATATTTAAAACAACATTTTTAAAAGTATTTTATCCCGAATTTATCCTGCTAAATATCTGTTTAGCATTTAGCCAGACTGAATATTCAGGAAAGGGCCAAATAGGCTTAATAATGAATATTCGTAACATCCCTACTTGATATTATATGGGTATGAAACCAAATTGAAACGACTTCCTCCTGAAAATGCTGAAAAATTATTGTTCTTGCATCATAATTTCAGGCTCTGTAATGATAAATTATATATAACTTTATTAAATACACTTACGCACTATGCAACTTAAATTGGGAAAATGTTAGGAGATTTTTGATAATAAATGCACTGAAATGTAATTCTGCAATATTCTTTGCTAAATGTGTATTTAAAAGCACATTTTAAAAAGTTATTATCCTGAATATATTCGGCTAGCTGAATATCGAATATTCGTTACATCTCCAATTCCACATGCACTTTGCCCTCACTAAGTCGATTGAGTAAGTACAATTTGTGAAGAGCAAAAGTGAAATGGTTCAAAAATTTGTCACAGATAAAGATTAAGAATTTTTCCATAAAGAAAATTTCATACAATATATTGAAAGTTATATGTTAATTATAATAGTTTAGACAAAATGAAAACAATTTTTGTTTAAAATGAAACCAAATAGGAAACTGAATAGCATCACATTAATTTTTAAATTTAACGGAAATTTTCAATGTTCACACATCCCCTAAACTTCTCTGCCAATTTTCAGAAATCTTGAAGGTTTGCAGAATTAGTATAAAAAATAATAATGTCAGTTAAATAATTAAAACATGAATTATTCACACAAAAAAGGGGGAAGTATATGATGTTCACAAACATAAACACTAAGTTATTAGTACACAAACATAATCACTTGAAGAAGGGCAAAGCAACACAATTTAAAACAAAAGTCAATATGCTGGGTGTTGATTACAATATAATTGTAATATGTTTAAACTCATTAGAATTAAGCTAGTCTTTTCAACACAAGCAAATACAAAAATCAAAACAATATAATGCATTTACAGCTACTGAAAAAAAAAAAAAATTTCCTTACTATTTTACTTTTATTACTTTCAAAACTATATTTTAATTATTAAAATTGCATAGAATCAAATCTAAATGCAAGAAGAAAATCTCCAATTTATTGTCTCTTTAACTGGGAATTTGAATTAAAAATGAGGAGTCTCTTCCCCACTTTTAAAGCTAAGTGAAGACAAGACCTTTGATAGTCCATGGGGTATTGTTATTATTTATTCTTGTCTTCTTTCATTAGCAAAAAACCTAATCAGGAGTGATATAGTGGGGCAGGAGAGTAAAACTATCTACATGGCGAGTAACAACTCCACAGATTATATAAGAGCGGGAAGTAAAACTTTAATGACTTGACAGTATAAATATAGCAACAGAGGAAACGGTATTTTCACCACCCACAAGGAAAACATTAATTAGGTAATACTAAATTTAAACCAAAATTGAAGCTTAAATAGAGAGATAAATATTTATTAGCAAAATTTTAATGACTAAATTCTCACTTGAATAGGCCCAAGTTCAACATTTTCATAGTGGAAGTGAGCACATTCATCCAGCTTTGGAAATCTGGTGTCTCCCGAGCTTGACGGGCTCCTGAATAAGAAGAGAGAGAGAAAAAAAAAACAGTTAAATGCTAAATAAAAATGCTTATTAAACCTTTTAAATTTTGTTCTAGACAAAGAAACATGGCAAATGAATAATCCGACTTTCAAAACGACAGTCAATAATTCTTATCTTTGATTTATGACAGAAATTCATCAGAGGATTTTAACAGCAATTTATATCAAAAATTATTGTAAAACACACAGAAAAAATCACACATAATATTTATATTCTGCAATATCTTTTCTCAATATGAACTAAATCAAATCAATAATCGTAACTAATACTAAGCTTCGTTTAAAAATCATAATGCAAACCATAAAAGTTGATGCTGATGATATCCATAAACAATCAAAGTCATTAAAGAAAAATGTATTATTTCATCTCATATTTTAAAGAAGTAGCAAATGAATTACTGAAATTAAAAATTTACAGAGTTTTAAGACATCTTCAGGGATATAACCAAGATGAAAATATTTAAATCCCATTTCAAAAGAAATAGATATCAATTCATGAATTTACACAAGTATTCAAAATTCAGCTCCACAGAACAATATGAAATTAATAAATATTAAATTGAATATTATGAATCAATTAATTAAACCAAAATATAACTAGTAGGCTTGCAATTTTTTTTACAAATATGCAACTATATTTATAAATTTTTTTTCAACAGTAAAATCAATTGAAAACTACGTATTCATTATAAAAATTAAACACAAATGAAATTTTAAAAACATTACTTTATTCTATAAAAAAAGATTGAAATTATGCTTTTAATTAATTTAGAAAAATATAACAAAATTCCAAAAATCAGCTTCATATTACATTATCAAAATTAATAAATAATTCATTAAATTTCAATCCTTTTTAATTATTAAAGAATATTGATGTATAATTTATGTATATTTATGAAAGGTAGTTTATTTATAATATAAATGAAACAACAAATTACAGAAATAAATGCAGATAAGAGATGCAATATATTGATTAGATAAAACTAATCGATTTTTTTTTTTTAAATGTTAGTGTGTAAAGAATATTTTTCTAAATATGACCGATAGGTCTGGGGAACCATGTAAAAAAAATCAGAATTCATAACTTTTTCAGAAATATATTCATTGACTGAAAAAACAAAATGTAATTCTTCCCTTCATTTAAAGTATTTTTCCAATTGGAATTATATGACCCATCTCGAACGATTTAGCTACTGGACCACGATAAGTGTGGAAACCCTATATCAAAATGATAGTTGGATTTTAAAACACAGAACATTTCAAACAGCTTTTCCCTAATAAAACAGGAAAGCTTAGTTTGCGCAATATGAATAAAATAAAAAATCAAATTTAAAATATTTTAACCTTAAAATAATTTCCTTTTATTTTTAATTCGATTTATTTTAATGTAGATACTAGCTGTATGGCACAACGTTGCACGGGCTATCTCGAATAATGGGATAATCCCGGGTGGAGAGAATTGAGGCCTCTGGATCCATAAATTTTCATATGCCCCCGCCTCTGTTTTTTTCAACAAAAATTGTCACTTACTCCCTCCAACAAACGTTACGAAGTTAAACAACTTAATACAAAAAAGTAAAGAAAACGATTTTTTTTTTTCTGATATTAATAAATCCAAACACATAAGCTCTCTAAAAAGTAAATACCAGCTTCCGTTAAATAAATAAATTGAAATGGAAGAACACCGTATGTGAACCATTGGATTTTAAAAGGGGACTTCTGCAGACATTCTGAATTACATTTTTCTACGTTTTCGATTTGATGAATGTTGTTGCATTGTTTGGTGTAAAACTTGAAATTCTGCCATTCACACTTTTGTAGTAAATCATCAAAGCTTCCATATGATGTTAGAAGGGGATTAGCTTTACTAAAATTTAAATTTATTTGCAAATAAAGAAATTTTGAATTCAATTTGAGTTTGATATTTTTTGTTTCATATTCGTTTATCCCTGATTTTTTTTAAAATCTGAATTTTACTTAAAAACCAGTAGCTTTCCAAATTTAGGTTTCTTTGCAAATTAAGACAATTTTACTTTTATTTGAGTTTCAATGATATCCTAGGCTTCATGATCATTTTCTCTGAATATTTTTCTAAATTTTACTTAAAAACGAATAAATTTTATTTTGAGGTTTTAAATCTAAATATACTCAAAAATAAATAAATTTTGAATTTTAGTTAAGTTTCATTGATATTTTTGGCTTTATAATGATTTATTTCCTAAAATTCTGTAACTTTTATGTTATTTGATTTTAAAAAGGGATTTCTGCAAAATTTAAATTTTTGCAAAAATTAAAAATTGTACTATTTTTTTGGTTTTCGTCCATAGGCTCATTTTCTACTCTGAATTTTGATGTTGTTTACAGCCCATTTTTTTTCTCCTCCTGAAATTTTTTTAAAATGCCTTACGTTTTCTTTTAAAATAAATCGATTCATGTGATTTCTGCTCAATAGACGGCGGCACATGACTGATATAACAGTCATGTACCGCCGATATTTAGTAATGAAAAACATAAAAAGCAAGAAAATTATTTTTTTCGATGTTTACAAATCAAAGCACGGAAGTTTGCTAAATAAAGAAAAGAAACAAGCAATACAAAAAAAAAAAAATTTAAAAGTCATTTCCTACTTAGGTCAACAAAGAAAAATTTTATTTTAGAAATTTTTTTCTCCCATATAAAACTAAATTTAATTAATGAATTAATATTTGAAAAAAACGGTATTAACATCAAGTGTCATTGCATGCGCCCCACGTTTTTCGTTTTAAATCTGTATGGGGCTAGAAGAAATTATTTTATACTTTTTAGTCCATTTTAAAAAACGTGGTATATTAAAATTTTTATTTTATTTAAATAATTATTTTCTACTTTTTAGTCTTGTGCGTGTGAAATTTTGCAATGAATTTTAAACATCTTGCTGAGATTATGACGGAGACACGTGGTAAATTTCAGGTTTATTTCAGTTTCTCTTCACCTGATCATAAATAAAAAAGTTATTTTCCTGAAAAATTAAGTTACGTGACGCAGAGACCTTCGAGATATAATAAAAAACGTACTGCGCATGCGCAAAAATATGGGGGTGCTTCGATGATCCCATGGGCCATCCATATATCCAAGAACCAAGTCTGTAATGTTAATAGTTTTCGAGATATAATGAAAAACGTACTGCGCATGCGCCATGCAAAATATGAAATTGTCATTTCATATTTTGCATTTACAGACAGACAAGAAAGCGATTTAATATTGCATTGCAGGGCCGGCCCGAGGGGGGTGAGAACGGTGCGCAGATGGATTTTGTCCAAAATTTGACAGAAACCTACAAATTATGTGTAAAGATAACACACGAAATTTCCTCCCCGTAGCTCTAATAGTTTTCGAGTTATCGTGTTCACAGACATAATTCCAAAATTGTGTTTTTCGGACTCAGGGAGGTCTAAAACGTGGAGATTCGTCAAAATCTCGAGTTCGAATTTTTTGACGATTGCAATACTTTCTCTTTGTATACTTCGTATA
>BGPR01005534.1:0-92411 GCA_013235015.1 Araneus ventricosus | reverse complement strand
ACGGAAATGCAGATGCGCTCTCTCGAAGACCCTGTAAAGAGAGTTGCAAACATTGCACGAATGCAGAGAAAAAGTTCGGAATGGAAACGGACATTTCCGTGAAAGTTTTAACAACTGAGGATGCCTGGTCTTCAAGTGAGGTTCAAAAGGCGCAGCTAGAAGACCCTGCTATTAGGCCAATTCTGGAGAGGAAATTAAATTCGGAAGATCGACCATTTTGGCAAGAAATCGCTCCGGAAAGCCCTGCAACAAAACGATATTGGGCTCTTTGGGACTCCTTACACCTTAAGGATGGTGTTTTATATCGTAAGTGGGAGAGTGACGATGGAAGTTCTTGTCGCTGGCAACTAATTCTCCCGAAAAGCAGAATTCAAGAAGTTCTGCGAGAGACTCATGACAGCGCAAGTGGAGGCCATTTTGGAGTTATGAAAACTTTGAGCAAAACCCGAAAGCGATTCTATTGGGATAGACTTCGCGCCGACGTCGAAAAATGGTGCAGAGAATGCCACGCTTGCGGAGCCCGAAAAGGACCCAAAACAAGAACTAAAGGCCGTTTACAGCGCTATAATGTAGGCGCACCTTTCGAAAGAATGGCTTTGGCTATTTTAGGACCTCTTCCTGTAACGACAAAAGGCAATCGGTATGTACTGGTATTGATGGACTATTTTACCAAATGGTCAGAGGCAATCCCCATTCCAGATCAGGAAGCCTCGACTGTGGCTGAAGAACTTGTTCGAGCATGGATTTCGCGGTATGGCGTACCTATGATATTACATTCGGATCAAGGTACAAATTTTAATTCCGCTCTCTTTACTGAGCTCTGCAAACTTTTAGGAATTCTGAAGACTCGAACGACGGCGTTACATCCTGAGTCCGATGGCATGGTCGAGAGATTTAATCGAACGATTTTAAACCATCTATCTTTATTTGTATCGAAGAATCAGACTGACTGGGATACACATTTACCACTCTTTCTCTTGGCCTATAGGAGCGCAGACCATGAAGCGACCGGATGCACTCCAGCAGATATGCATTTTGGTCGAACACTGCGATTGCCATGTGATATCCTATTTGGACGACCTAGTGATACGTCTTCCTCGCCGAATGAATACCTGAATAATTTAGAGGCACGTTTGGAAAGCGTACATGCGTTTGCCAGAGAGCGAATTAAATTGGCCAGTGAACGAATGAAGACTCGCTACGATTCCGGAGACCAAGTCTGGATGTATAACCCGAAGCGACGGAGAGGTCTGAGCCCGAAATTACAGCAGAACTGGGAAGGACCTTATACTATCGTCAAGAAACTGAACGATGTCATCTACAGAGTTCAGAGGTCACCTAACGCCAAGCCAAAAGTAATCCACATCAATCGGCTAACCCCCTACCGGGCTACTGATCACAGTTCGGTGTAATGAGACTGCCGGGACGTCAGTCTTTGAAGAGGGGAGCAGTGTTACAGTCATGGAAAGTCGCTTCCCAGCAATGCAGGTATTATGGTTGGGAAGAGAGTTTTACAAGGTGAAGCATGGAGTGACCTCAGCGACTCTCGTGGCACGCATGACCTTGGCGACAAATTCGGCGACCTTAGCGACAAATAGATTATTCCCGAAAATGCAACCCTTTTCTCGATATTTCTATTAGGGGCCGAGATCTAGGTTTTTCCTGAAAATTCTATGTGACGTCACGGCCTATCGGGGAGAGTATATAAGACCGCGTTGGAATCACGGTAGCGTCTTTGATCGACTGGTTACTTTACTGTGAAGCGTAAAAGTCTTCGGAGTTCTATCTGCTGTGTGAGCTAATCAGCTGGTGAGCTGAGCTGTTATTGTCGTGACTAGTTATTTGCTGACTGTTTGTGCTGTTAGATATCAAAGTGCTGAACTGTCATTACCTGTGAATTGTTGTCTATTTACATTGGTAATCTGTGCAAGGACTATTGTTTCCTGTACCTGTGCTACGTGTTTTCCTGCATATTTGTAAATAAACCTTCATTCTCCATTATCCTGCGTGTTGGACTGTTTACACCATACACCCACGGTAAGATTTTGTGCAACAATATAATCTAGATAGATAGAAAATCTAGTTTCAAAACAAAGGACATCTCTGCTTGTCAAATGTTGCCAACAAATATTATCAAATTATATCATCACGATTGCAATAAATAACGTGGCGTCCAAACTATATTACGCGCATGATACTTGTATATCACTGACGTAATTTACTACTTTCTATTGAAAAACGGAAATTAATTTCAAATATTTTATTAATATAATTTAAAATTTCTCGGGAACTAGTGATAATAGCGAGATGAATTTCATATCAATCTATAGAAATTTTATTTCACTATTTTAGAGCTATTAAATTTGAAATTAGAAAGACAATAACTCTTTTAAATTTAAAATTACTGAAATTCAGGTTCTCTAACAATGAAATAATGCTGTTTAACGTCTCGCAGTGCTATGGCTCGAGTTTTATTGTTGGTGACGTCAGAGCGTTACCGAGAGATCTGGGCTATTATCTATACTTATAAAAGGTAATGTTTGTGTGTGTGTTTGTCTGTGATGTCCAGACGAATCTATCGCACTTACAGCCATGAAATTTGGCACACAGGTAGTCGTAATGGTGACTGAATGCACCTCGAAGCTGAAATTTTAAAATTTAATCTAGAAATTTTTTTATTTAATGTTTTGTGTTGTTTTGGGTGATTTTTCGCACTAATTTCTCAATAGCATGGTTTCGGATAACTGTACGAAAGAAATAGATACACCATCGGAAAGAGCAAACGATTTTCGTTCTGGTGAAGTTTGTTTTGAATTTCCAACGTAATTTACTGAATTTTGAGAAATTTTGAAACAATAGTCACTTTTCCTTTACATTTTCAACATTCAATTCGTATTTTCTCGCATCCGGCGTTCTAATATTGCTATCATTTTCAATTTTCTTGAGGTAACAACCGGAATATTTGTCCCTGTTTTAAAATAACAACAGTCAAAATATCTTTTTTTACCGATTTTCAACGAATTTTTTTTATCGCCGCAGACCGAATCGGAGCTTTCGATCCAAGGTTACTTACAGCTAGCTCCCAGCATGCATTTCTACAAGCCGATCGTACGTCAGCTTTCTCGCGGCAGATGACGTCATTACTTTAGCGTTCTACGGGGAGATGATTTATTTTCTCAATGATCCGATAATTATTTTTAAGCGTGTCTTAATATATTTCTTTGCCTCACATACTTTGATTGCGGTGCAATGAATTTCACATTGTAATTTTTTAACATTGTTTTGGATTAATGGTACTCTGCACTGCTTTCCTACAATTCAAATATCATTGTCGTGAGGAAAAAGAAGCGGGAAAACTCAAAAATATATGAATTTCTGTTTTGATTTCGTTTTCAAAACTTTCATTTATGTAATTGTATGCGGCCTTTTTTTGTTTTGTTAAAATCCTGATTCCACGAGCAACGCCGTGCGCGTACTGCTAGTTACTAATATAATAGCCCAGATCCTCCGGTAACGCTCTGACATCACCAACAATAAAACTCGTGCCATAGCACTGCGAGACGTTAAACAGCATTATTTCATTGTTAGAGAACCTAAATTTCAATAATTTTAAATTTAAAAGAGTAATTGTCGTTCTAATTTCAAATTTAATAGCTCTAAAATAGTGAAATAAATTTTCTATCTATTGATATAAAATTTATCGCGCTATGATCACTAGTTCCCGAGAAATTTTAAATTATACTAGCTGCGTGGCCCGGCGTTGCACGGGCTATCTCGAATAATGCGTTATTCACTGGCGGAAAGAAGGAGGTAAAGTGATACATGCCCAACATTCTTTCCTAAATAAATAAGAAGAAAAGAGCGGTTGAAACATTTGCGTCAAAATCGAAAACGCTTCAAAATCGACAATTTAAAAAAAATACAAAAAATTGTTATTTTGTAAAAAAAATTATACCGTGTATGGCGAAATGAATGGTCTATCTCAGGGGTTCCCAACATTTATTTCCTCGCGTACCCCTTTATTAAATTTCATATTTTCGTGTACTCCCTATCGACATATCCTCCCCCACCACCACCAACCATCCGCCTGTGCAAAGAAGTTATTATCAATAATGTTAAGGGCTTAGGTTAGCTTAAGAGTCAAATGACCCGAATTAATAACATTTGCTGCACTTATTTTACTTTTTGTTGCATCTGTACAACAGCATTAGTTACAATAGTAGATCAATTCCAAAACAAATGCAATCAGTATTGTAATAATTTCGCATTAACTTATAAGGATGGCTGAAAATTATACTCCGTACTAAGCAACTATTCAAGTGGTACAGTTATTAAATACCAAGTATTCACTTGGAGAAACAAATTTCTCTGATTTTTTTCTGTCAGCGTCATTTTTTATGTTAATGTAGTTTAATTATTGAAACTTTTAACGTTATTGCATGTAACATTGTTGTTGTAACAATGTTCTTTAAAGTAAACAACTTCAACAATAAAAAGTATTTTGAATTGCGCGGCAACAATGAAAAGTATTGTTATAAAGTATCCGAAACAATGAAAAGTATTGTTGTAAATTAGTTTTTAATTAATATCTTTTTTACTAATTGTAATTTCGGAATTTAAATGGCCGAAATGGATTCCTTGGATTATTCCCCATCTTTTGGTACTTTCCGTGCGCTTCTCCGTTCAGCAGTTCGTGAGAAGATAGATGGATATACATACATTTAATTATTATAATTTATCCTATATTTCAAATTAATTTCCGTTTTTTAATAGAAAGTAGTAAATTACGTCAGTGGTATATCATGCGCGTGATATAGTTTGGACGCCAAATTGTATCTGAATGCAATCGTGGCGATGTTGTTTTCTTACCAAGAATTAAATTAGCCACCAGTGACGTGAATCTACCATTCGTTCTCAACAGCCGCCAGTTCTCGTTAATTCCAGCTTACACGATGGCTATCAACAAATCACAGGGGCAAACTTTCGATCATGTTGGAATTTACCTCTATGAGCCTGTTTTTTCACATGGACTATGTTGCACTTTCAAGGTCTAGGATTCCCAATCACGTTAAAATTTGCACAAAGACATCTGAAGTACAACGAAAATTATTAAACAACGAAAAATATTAAACAATGAAAAATACTTCACACGGAATGTTGTCTACCAAGAGGTTTTTTGAATAAAGAAATATTTAAATAAAAAAAAAATTCCTGTCATAAAACATGTTTATTTTATTTGTTTTCAATTAATGTTAAACATTTCTCTCGCATATATATCTATTTAAACACGTCAAATTTGACGGGAAATCTCTCGAATGAAGAGGCAATTTGCACCTGTCATACCATGACGGGTGATTTTCTAGTATTAATAATAATTTAGACCTTTTTTATAGCTGTAGCTATCATTTAGGTGATTCAAATCGCGATCTGCAATGTTTCCATATATTCGCGCTTTTGGTATGTTTATATCAATTATTAAATCAGATAGTAGTGAAATCACTTTAAAATACTAATGGAGCCATTCAGTGTTCATTTTTAAAAAATTTCTAATATATATTATTATGCGTTGGTTGTTTCACTTGGATTTTTTGGCGCAAGAGCCAGATTTAGCTATACTGAACCGCGCATATGGTTAAAAGCAGAATGGTGCGGTAATATTTTGAAACTTGTTGGAAAATCAAGAATTCCCCAGATATAAGAAGTTAAAACAGCTAAAAATGATGGTCAATTGTAAATGAGATTTCAAAATTTATATCAGAAACAACTAAAAACAACAACAAATGGTTGATGAAATTAAATATATGTTAAAAAGCGTATAGCATTTAAAAATATTTGGATGGTGTTTCTCACCCAGCAGTTCAGACAAAGTTAAAGACGATGAATTAAAGAAACGAATTCGATGAAAATTAAAACACGAGCATTCGATTAAAATACGACAAACAGTAAACTTTGCGTCATTGAAAGAAAAAGTGAAAATTCTTCACGGACATAGATGATCTTAAAAAACAAAATAATAAAAAATTCTGAAGGTTTCAGGGGCTGACTTCTAAAAATTTTGAAAACAGGTAGAGCAAAAAAAATTAGTTCAGTGTTAAAGTGTGCTAAGTTGTGTAAATTTTCTAAATTCATTTTAAATTTGAAAACTTAAAAAAAAAGCTTTACCTTTGGTCGGGCGTAATACAAATGCTAACACGTTGGGGCGCAAGTCATCTGCGAGATTAAAAGTTAAATTTTTGCTTAGGCTTAAGGAAAAGCTTATCAGACTGAACTATTCGGTCATACAAAGCTAGATTTTCGTTTTTAAATAATTTTTTGTATTCCCTTGCAATTTCAACTAACAAAATGTCCAGGAATTCAGGGGAGAGTTGTTTTCCCGTAATGTACCCTAGAAATGGCAACTGTTGTCGTTGAGAGCATGAAATAATTTGACATTTTTTAAGCAATATATTGGAAACAACGATCAATATAATTGAATTAGGGTCTGGCACACAGATACGAACTTTTGCAGGTATATAAAAATAAATATTGAGAAAAATTTGGGAAATCAAAAATACACACGCAATCGGGCGCAACTCATCTCACAGATTAACTTGCCCCTCACGTACATCAAAAGAGCACTAGAAAAAAAACCACGATACACTAATGCGAGTGGTAGGGAACCAGGAAGCTACTAGACGTCCCACTCCTTTCTTGGTAAAACCCGCACTTAGTCACAAAAAAATTTGGGTGCTTCATCTCACAGATTAGATGCGCCCGACAGAAAGTTAAACTATCGCATAAAAATATGAAAAATATTCAGTAAAAATTTGTACCACTTATCTGCCCTGGAATCAGACATTACGAAAAAACTGAAACCACACAGAAAAAGACCAAAATAAGGTTTAACCCCTTAACTGCTGACGAAATCTTGCACAATTCGCTCCCCAATGTCACTTGATCCTACATGGTACAACTGTTTTGTTGTTCTTACCGTTGCATCTCTCTCCCATATTCGAGACATGGGCATATCCCAGGCAAATGATTCTGAATCTCTTTTCCCCCCCTTCGATACCCCTTGATTAATCCTTTTTCAGTACCCCATACTTTCATATCCCTCCCCCTCTAACCATTCCCAGCACAAAGCATCATATTCCGACGTTTCTGATCCTGAAGATGACGGAAAATAGTCATCTAAATCACTCTCATCACTGTCAGACATTTTCGTAAAAAGATCTTCTATTTCGCACAATAAACGAAAACGGAAGCAAAATAAGAATAAAAAAAGCACGACCTACTCAAACAGAAACAGAAGCAAAAACTGCACAGCTATGACTTTCACCGTTTCAGAAACATCCCCTTTACCAATACCCTACCCCTCTTCTCTGAAATAAGAAAATCCGTTTCAAACATTGTCAAGGTCATTTTATGGCATTCCAAGGCCGTGGGAGCGGTTTTCTTTATAGCAGCGCAATGCAAAGGATCGTACTTCGGAAAGGCGTATATATACGCCGGCGGCAGTTAACGCATCGGTTGAGTGAGGCGTATATATACGCCGGCGGCAGTTAAGGGGTTAACAGAACGAAAACCCAAGGCTCACTGAAACGAGAATAAGGCGTTCAAAAGACGTGAGGGCAAATTTTTGTACCCCGTTCACTCAACGGGCTATTTAACTAGTAGATAAATAAAGATCTAGCGAAAATTTGAGAGGGTCATCATTGCGCCCCTCCTTTTGTACAGCAGGTCTTGACCTCCTCTGTCGGGCGGACTCTAACGGCACTCCTGCGTGACCCGCCCTCCCCAAGACTTCGTATTTATATAATACAATTTATGGCTTTCAGAGTCCTAGACGGCTTTCAAACGATCCCAAAAGAAAATACACCAGTTCGACGACCTCGAAATCTTGATTTTTGTCGTGTCAAACCGAAACTGGACTAACGTACGACGCGATGAATCACCGTTTAAAACAGTGACACCGTAATCAGAAGAATTATTTTGTGAATTATAGAAAGGGATTATTAGAGGTAGGTCCATCATTGTTTAAATGGTCCAGATCTTCTATGTAAATGCCTTTTTGGAAGAACTGCAAAAGAATTTGTCTGAACTGATATGAATGTTCCATCAATCATTCAAGATCATATATTTTCAGCATGGTGGAAAGTAAGGGCTTGCCTTAAGAGGTGCGAGGTCCGATTAGGAGCAAGTTTGGTAAATATATATGTAGAAAATTGTTATTTTCAGGGGCACTCTAGGGGAAAATGCACCAAAGATAAAGGAGGAGAAAAAGTAGTTGAAACTAAATTATTTATTTAATACAATATAATATGAGAAAGGTATTCACACGTATGATTATTTACAGATTAGACAAGAGAGATTTAGGGTTTGCTAGTTACTTAGTTAAATATCAACTTCACCACGTTTAAAAGAGGTTAGTTAGGTAGGTAACCATCGCCGCCTTGAAAACAGGGAAGAGACTCCCCTTAGCTCGTTACGCTCACCAATCTACCGCATGACCGTTCTTCTTGATTTCAAAAAGTCATCCCCTTGGATTCAAACATAACACTCGGTTTTTTAACAGGGAAACACCCACGCATCACGTGATTAGCACGGAGAAAGCGCGTGATTGTTATCTTTCAGCTGACACAACAGATATTCAAATGAGCTTGTTTTGAAAGTGAAAAAATAATATTATGAAGGAATTAAACTTACGCTTTTAAGCTAGACGGGAAAAATACAATTCCTACATATATATAAGAATTTAACGATTTATTTAGAGTTAAGAAAAAAATAAGTCAAAGTGCTCTCTCTTCGACTTTCTCGTATACTAACACAATATGGTGCATTTTGCGCTTTACAGTATTATAAAGAAACCAAGTATGCATTTTGGATTTTTTCTTTCTTCCGATTAGAACCAAAATTGGATAAATACTGTTCAGCAATGGATTCCGAGACTACCACTTTTGGACGATTTTACACCGGAAAGGGGTGTCAGGCAATGAGTCAATGCTAGCGCATTTCCGGAGTTCTTTGTTAGATCACGCTCAATAAAATGTAAACATCACTCTTCCATTCTTCACTCCCCCTATTTTGATGAAAATAACTTCGCCCGGCTGATGCGCAAAAGCGCGGAGGGTTTCCGAATGTGTTGCTACAATATCTACAGTTTTGTCGACAAGGTCAGATACGTAAATTCATTTATCTAACTTGTTGCGGGTTTTTTCTTTTTATAGATATCGTATTCACAGTCGGACAGACATAACTTCATTTTTTTTTTGAACTCAAGGAGGCTTAAAACGTAGAGATTCATCGAAATCTCGAGGTCGAATTTTTTGATGATTGCAATTCTTTCCCTCTGTATATTTCGTATACGAGAAAGTAAAAAGAAAGATGAATATCACACTAAAACATTTTTCAAGTTTCTGCTGAACAATCCTGAGTTACTACCAACATGGACTATGAAAATTCAAAGGGGAGTTTTTAAACCTACCGTCTTCTTTTAAGCATAAAGGTTTTTCGAACACACTGGTGTACATATTTACTCGATAATTATAAAACCATGTTAAGAAATCTAACAAATAAACTAAGCAAAATTAACTATCTAAATACTTATAAAAGGCAATGTTTGTGTGTGTGCGTGCGATGTCCAGACGAATCTATCGCACTTACAGCCATGAAATTTGGCACACAGGTAGGTTTAATGGTGACTCAATGCACCTCGAAGCCGGAATTTTAAAATTTAACTTAAAAATTTTTTTATTTAACGTTTTGTGTTGTTTTGGGTCATTTTTGACACGTTTACGGCTATAGTATCTTTTCTAATGATCGTTAAAAAACAATCAATGCACCATCGGATAGAACAAACAATTTTCGTTCTAATAAAGTTTGTTTTGAGCTTCAAACGAAATTTACTGAATTTTGAGAAATTTTAAAAAAATAGTCAGTTTTGCCATCGAAATTTTATTTTTCTTTTTAAATTTGCTGCATTCGATGTTCTAATTACACTATTATTTTCAAATTTTTTCAGTTTATACCTGAAACGGTTCTGTCGTATTTAAAACAAGAACAGTTAAAATATCTTTTCCCGTTTTTTTTTAAATTAATTTTTTCGTGATCAGTTCAAACAGTTTTTTTGCTAGCGAAATTTAACAGCGAGAGATTCTTCGGACGATAAAGAATGCATTATTGCAATTTCATTGGCTGGTGGTGACCTTCCTCGCAGAAGGTGCCGTAATATACTATCTACAATCCGATTCCTTCCAGTGACGTCATTACATTCGTGTCATTGTCGAAAATCAATAATGTGTATCTTTTGTTTGGATTTTGTTTTCAAAACTTTTTCGTGTCATTGTGAGCATTTTTTCCCATTTTGTTGAAGTCCTGATTCCACGTGAAACGCCGTGCTTGTCTTCTATACTTATAAAAGGCAATTTTTTTGTGTGTGTGCCTGCGTGCGATGTCCAGACGAATCTATCGCACTTACAACCTTGAAATTTGGCACATAGGTAGGCTTAATGGTGACTCAATGCACCTCGATGCCGCAATTTTAAAATGTAATCTAGAAAATTTTTTATTTAATGTTTTGTGTTGTCTTGGTTGATTTTTCGCACTAATTTCTCAATAGAATGGTTTTGAATAATTGTACGAAAAAAATAGACACACTATCGAAAAGAGCACACGATTTCCGTTCTAATGAAGTTAGTTTTGAATTTTTAACGTAATTTACTGAATTTTGAGAAATTTTTAAAAAGTAGTCAGTTTTGCAATCGAAATTTTATTTTTGTTTTTAAAGTTGCTGCATCCGACGTTCTAATAACAATATTATTTTGAAATTTTTTTCAGCTTATAACTGGAACGGTTCTGTCGTATTTAAAATAAGAACGGTTAAAATATCTTTTCCCGTTTTTTTTAAATTAATTTTTTCCTGGTCAGTTGAAAGATATTTTTCTCTACCGAGCTCCCTCCCGCGACACTTTTCCGGAAAGTTGCTGGAGAATTTCATTGGCTAACGGTGCAGAGCGCAGGTGACGTCATAACCTTCAACTGAATGACTTCGATTATTATTTTCGGCAGTGTCTTAACGTGTTTATGTCTCACATATTCTATTTGTTTCATAATAATTTTCAGGTTGCAGTTTTTTAATACTGTTTCGGTTTAACGTACTCTGTATTTTCTACAGTTGAAAAGTCATTATCGCGAAGAAAAATAAGCGGGAAAATCAAAAATAATGCGCATCTTTTGTTTTGTTTTCAGAACTTTTTCATGTAATTGTGGTTTTTTTTTCATTTTGTTGAAGTCCCGATTCCACGGGCAATGCCGTGCGCGTACTGCTAGTCTATACTTATAAAAGGCAATGTTTGTGTGTGTGTGTGTCTGCGATGTCCAGACGAATCTATCACACTTACAGCTATGAAATTTGGCACACAGGTAGTCGTAATGGTGACTCAATGCACCTCGAAGCCGAAATTTTAAAATTTAATCTAGAAAATTTTTTATTTAATGTTTTGTGTTGTTTTGGTTAATTTTTCGCACTAATTTCTCAATAGAATGGTTTTGAATAATTGTACGAAAGAAATAGATAAACCATTGGAAAGAGCACACGATTTCCATTCTAATGAAGTTAGTTTCGAATTTCTAACGTAATTTACTGAATTTTGGGAATTTTTTAAAAAATAGTCACTTTTCAAAAATAAAATTTTCTGTGATCCTTAAAACTCTTGCATCCGATGTTCTAATAAAGATATCATTTTGAAAATTTTTCAGCTTATAACTGCAACGGTTCTGTCGGATTTAAAACAAGAATTGTTAAAATATCTTTTCCCGGTTTTTTTAAATTAATTTTTTCCTGGTAGTTGAACGATATTTTTCCTCTAGCGGAGCTTCCGCCTGCGAAAGCTCTCCGGAACATTGCGGGCAATTTCATTGGCTGACGGGCCAGGGTGACGTCATTACTTTCGCGTTCTGCGAGATGATTTATTTACTCGATGACTTCGATTATTATTTTTATGCGTGTCTTAACTTCTTTCTTTGCCTTTCATACTTTGCTTGCGGTGTAATAAATATCACATTGTAATTTTTTAACATTGTTTTGGATTTTACGGTACTCGGTCGAGAGGAAAAAGAGGCGGACCAACTCAATAATATATATATATATTTCTGTTTTCATTTAGTTTTTAAAACTTTCATTTATATAACTGTATGTGGGCTTTTTTTATTTTGTTGAAGTCCCGATTCCATGGGCAACGCCGTGCACGTACAGCTAGTTATATATAAAAGGCAAATACCATGACTCACTCAATCTAATGACTCACGAAATCTCCCAAACCACTGGGACTAGAAACTTTAAATTTGGCAGGTGGTTGCTTCTTGGGGAGTAGGTGTCCACAAAGAAAGGATTTTTCGAAACTTTAATTAGAATTTAAATTATTTAAAAATTACTTTAAATGTTAACCTTTTTCCGGAATAACTTCGGATCTTAATATCGCAAAAAAACATCTTTACATCATCGTAAAGATAAAAAAAAATTAGCTTTTCAATGATGTCGATGTTATTTCCATGCGATATTTTGTTCAATTTTAATTAATGTTTCAAAACATGAATTGTAACAATGTTTTTATTGTTGTAAATAAAATTCAAACCACCTCATTATTTCAGCAAATATTTTATTCACGCGCTTTTGCAATTGTTACGGTTGTGATAGTATAAATTGTTTTCTTGGGAAATTAACTCCAAAGCAAAAATTTCACTTTAGTATTCATTACATTTCTGAAATATTTTATCGCACCTGCTTCAAAGTAATATTTTTATAAAGCGTGGCAACAGATATCTAATTTCAGGTTTGTTCGTTTTTATTGTATGTGAGGTAGACTGATATGATTTTCGCCCTTTCTTCAAGCATTTAATCTCATGCTTTCCTGCCATTTTAAAATCATGAGGCATGAAAACGTTTTCAAATTTTTGTATATTGCATTATAGGTAATTTTTTATTAAGTTAGTCTTAAGAATACAGTACTGCCTCGAAACTTGAATTTCCTCAAGTGATAACTCATCAAATTTGATATTAGAAACTAGGAATTACAAAAAGGCATTAGGGAAAACTAACTAATTTTTAAATTTTGTCTACCCCCTTTACTCCCGGGTCTTTTAGTCTATGAATTTTCTTCCGTCTCACTTTTTGTACCCACTGGTTTACAAGGGCGTCCAGAATGTTCGGCTTTCGCGACCATATTCCGATGAGTGATAGATAAATTGAGTGAAAATTATTTCAAACTCAGTTTGTAAGTTTCGTTAGCTGCGATGCATCATACAGAATTGTATAGCTGGTATTTTAAAATTTACGTCTTTAAATATTTTACTATCTATCAAATACAATAAAATATTCAGTTTTTTTTTTGTTCATCTTTCCTAAGTTATCGTAGCTAAAACTGCGACGGGTAATGCTATAATTAATATAAAATACAAAAATAAAAACTAATTTAAACGGGCGAACCAGCTGGCCTCCCAAGTCGGCTGGTATTATATATTCAAAAATTAAACCTCATTTCATTAAAATCAGTATTACTCTAAATACAGTTATGGACATTTTAATTATGGTTTCATTATTTTCCCCATCATACAACTTAAAGAATCAATCTTTCGATATTAGCTGCATGTTGAAATCGCTGAACAGGGACAGCCGCACGAGATGAAAAACAATTGGGAAAAAATGCGGTTAACATCTATTATTTTTTTTAAGAATCTAAAGATTTATTTAGAGTTTAGAATAAAATCAGCGGGAGCAATCCTCTTCTCGACTTTCTGGTATACTGGCATAATTTGAAGCGTTTTAGCTTCATAGTATAGTGAAAACTGAGTTTGTATTTTAGACGTCTTCCTTCCATTGGAACTAAACTTTGATACAAATTTACGAATTTGGTGTTAAAATCGCATCCATCCATTCCTTATACTGAAATTCATCCTTTCAGCTTATTTCGCTTTTGAGTTACTGCTGACAGACAGTCAACCAGAGGACAGATTTTGTTCCAAATTTGAGGCAGGTGTACAATTTTGGTGATAGAACTACAAGTCAAATTTCATCCTTAGAGCTTGTATAAGATGCTTTATTATTTTGGTGTTAAAATCACATACTGAAATTCATCCTTCTAGCTTGTTGCGTTTTTGAGTTATTGCTGACATACAGTCAACCAGAGGACGGATTTTTTCAAAATTTGAGGCAGATGTGCAATTCTGGTGATAGAACTACAAGTCAAATTTTATCCTTAGAGCTTGTATAAGCTGCTTTATAAATTAACCAGATTAAACTTCTCTGAATATATCATAAGAATTTTAAAGAAATTTGTGAGCAATAGAAAATTCCAAGGTATTATACAAGGAGGGATGTTGGTAGAAGGCAACATTATCGCTAGCACAATGCAAGCGTTAAGTCCTCTCAATTTTCACAGTAGATATCCTATGTGAACTAGTCAGCATTTGCTTATTTACCGATGGCTCGACAGTTCTAGCTCAAGGAACCAACATCAATGTTTCCTTCCTGGAGTATTAATCAGGGGTATTGTGGCTTCATGAAAAAATACCTGAAATTTTAGCAGGAAAATGTGTAGGGAACGGATATGTATTCAAGCATTACGGCGCAGATTCAACTTTTGAATGCAATTTTTAATATGCTTTTTTTCCACATATGAAATTGATTTAATTTATTTTGTCTTAGTTCATTAGTTTTCAATAACATTCTTTAACACACATGAAAAGAAACCACCAAAATTGATAACAAAACAATATTAAAAACATAATAACATTTTGTATGAATAGTATTAATGAATATATATATCAATTCTTATGGGACCATTCTTAAGTGAGGTAGATTTTCTTAGTTATGATATGGCATTTTCTAAAAAATCATTTGGATCGACTCGGCATAATCCAAAGTAAACAACAAGAATATATGAAAAAAAATGTCCACTAATCCTTATTTTTTCCTGGTTTATCATATTTCTTATAAAAAAAATGTTTCATATTACTACAAAAATAATTACTCATGAAATGATTTTTTTAAGAAAGTGAAAATTAAATCGAAATAAAAATCGGAGTTTTCCGTAGTATGGATTATAATTTGTATAGTCCACACAGAGAAATCCCAAGCCATCAATAGGAAATGTCATTCCAATGTCTGTCTTAACCCAATTGATCTCTTCAAAGAACCTATTGAGTGGTTGACAGAAGTTTAGAACGTAGGCCTCATTATTGATAGTAAACTCACCTTCTGCCAACACATTTAATATTTCGAACAAAACTTTTGAGGTAAGAAGCAATACCTTGCTTCCAATAATAGGCAGATACGCAAACCTCAAACTATCTAACAAAGTGCATATCTTCAAACAAAACTTCAGACCCAATCTAATTTATGCAGCCCCAATCTGGAGACTTGATACTCCAACAAACAAGAAGGAAATTCAACTTATCCAAATTAAAGTATCAAGAATAATAACGAGCTCTCCTTGGTTTATTGGAAACTTTGTCATCCACACAAATCTCAGACTTGAATCAACTGAAGACCATATCGAGAAATTTTTTTTAGCACCATAAAATCATACCAATAGTTTAATTGCTGACCAATACTTCTTCACCTTCAATACTAGAAAGCATATAATTCCAAAACAAAAAGGTATCTCCCTCTCAAGCCATCCTAAAATATCCAGATAAAATAAATTCAATCAATTTCGTGAACTGATATCTCTGCGAGATATTTCTCATTTTAGAAAAAAATTGAAGCAGAATAATTTAATTTCAGCTATCATCCCTCTGGATTTTTTTTCCCCCCTTAAAACAATCTGTGACTAACGATTTTCTCATCACTCATTCTCATGCAGGGTAAAAGTGCACAGCAATGGAACTCTAGCTGTTTATATAATATCAGTAGTTGTTGCTTTTTCGAAACATCGTGTTCACTTTTGTATGAATGGACGGACATACAGGCAGTGGCGTAACAAGGGTGGGGCTAGTGCCCTGGGCACAAAATTAAGGAATCAATTGGTTGTATTTAATATAAAAGTATGGGTTTTTTTAAGCTCTTATTCCTAAGATTCTTAAAAGTTTAAATGATTTCAACAAAGTGTGGGGAAATCCTAAGGATGGAGTCATTTTTACAATCCAAAAACCTCAAGCTGCGACAAATTAACAAGTAATATTATACTTCAGAGATTTTCTGATCCAAACCCTCATCACGAAATTAAAAACTCGTTTAAAGCTCCCACCCTACAGGGACAAAAATGAGTTTCTCAATGGGGTGAGAAATAAGAGAAAATGGTTAGGGATAATTATCTCCGCAGGGTTCCTATTTCTTTCTTCTGACCCGATGGTTCCTCACGGTATGCATGATTCATACTGAATGATTGTCCGTTTCTTCGGAAAAAAGGTTAGCAGAAGTGTCATGTCATTCCTATTTTCAATCAGCAAAGAGTGAAGAAAGGAAAATATACCTCCATTTTTTGAGTAGTGCAAGAGCTCTTCAGAAAATTTAAAAAGAAGTAAGTTTGCTATCTTTGCATTGTTTTTAGTACTGAATATTTGCATAATTGAAATGCCATAGTGTTTATTTTAAATTTTTATTTCGCAAAACCTCGATGCAATTGTTCTTCCAAACGAAAAAAAAAAAAAAAAAACCCCGAGAGAATGAGAGAGAGAAAAGACCGTATAAAGTTCTGCAATTGCTGGTAAAAATTAAACTTGAAACAGATCTTAAATTGACATTGAAAAAAAAAAATAATTTTCGTTAAAATAGCAAGGAATTTCTAAAAGAATTTACAGTTAAAATACTAAAGAATTAAATAAGCATGTACGAAGATTTAAATTATGAAGTCTCAAATGTTCTGTTACGTTTACAGCAGATTTTTTCCCCAAAAAATGATTTTCAAATAAATTATGCCTTTTCCATGTACTTTTCTTCTGAATATTGCGGAAAGATAGTTTTGAAGATTATTATCCTGAACATGATAATAATTAATTCTAAGAAATGATATCGTTATGCCCAAGCCTGAAGTTCTTTTGGATATTATGTCGATAATTTTTATATTTTCATTTATTTCAGAGAATTTTATTCTAAATTTAAATTTTAGAGTGGTTATTTCAATTTTAATGTTTTAGTTATTATTAAGATGTCTAGTTCAAGCTTTCGACTCGATAAAATCTGGAATGATGTCTTTGCCCATGAAACTTTCGGCATTTAGAAGTTTGATCTCACCAGTTTTGTTCCAGCAAGCAGACTTATAACTTTTCTCACAGATCCCCCCGCCCCCCCCCGGTTTGTTTTGCAAAATACATTAAATTCGAAAAAAATTAAATTATTATACTATTAAGTTAAACATTTTTAATTTTTTAATCTGATTTCATTATAAAATACGAAATTCCTCATGGCAATTTTGTTAACTTCAGTTTTAGACTGCATAAAATGAATCAATCTAAACTTATAACACCGATGCTCTGCTAGAAAACTGTAAAAATTTGGGCGATTTTTACAGTCGGGATTTTAACGGCTTAGAACTTCATGATGAAATTCTTGATTGCAGGATGCTATTATCAAGTCGGCTGCCAGAAAAAATAAAAACACCCGAACAGCTTCTGCAATTCATTGTCAGCTATGGCGATGAAAGTGTTTTTTCCAAATAGCTCTACATATACTTTTATCCATAACAACAACTATTGCAAGCTGCGAGAGATCTTTCAGCAAACTGAAGCTGATACTTTCATACCTCAGAGCTCCAATGGGTCAAAAGAGACTCTGTGGCTTAGCTCTTTTGAGTATACAGAAAGCAGCAACAGAAAAAACTGACTTTAATGAAATTTAAACATTTTTGCTTCATTAAAAGCGAGAAAAGTTCATTTCTAACATTTCAGATATCCTAAAGCCTTAAAATTTTTTCAGAAATAATGTATCTCTTCTATGTACATAAATAATGTCTACTAAAATTATAAGGAAGTACAATTTTTCACATCATAAAGAAAATAATAACATAATAATTTTAATTCATGTTTGAATCAGCATTTTTTTCCTGAAATAGAGTATCTCCTAATTACATGTAATGAATTTTAACTTTGTCGTAAGATGCTAGATAAAACATAAAACTTTATTAGTTGTAAATTTTGATTAATAAATTTAAAGATATATTATGAAATTATATGATGAATTATATTGTGATTATTATTAAATATATTAGTCACCAAGGTTTTCTGTATGATTTCATCTGTATTAGTAAAACATTTACTTCAATTCTTAAGAGTTTTTATATACTGACTATGGGCAAAAAAGTAATGTTGTATATATTTTTTCCATTATTATTCATATTATTTTTCAAATACGGGATGGAATGCACCTTTTATTTATAAATTTCTAATATATCTAAAGTTTCTTACAAACTTTTAATTTCTTATTTAAGCTATATTTAAGGGATTAAGGTTAAAATGTACCAAATTTTCTGTGAAAATTCAACGAAATTTTGTTAAAAAAATCTGTAATGCGTAAATCCTATCAACTCAAAAATGTTTTATATGTAATTTTTTAAAGTTTATATCCACTTTTAATCTTTGCACTTCCCTGCATAAAGTTTCCGAAAAGAAAATGAGGATCACATTTCAAAAGAAAAAAAAAAAGGGCGGGGGGGCTTAGTTTCTGTATTTGCCCTGGGCGCCATTTTATGTAGGTACGCCACTGCATACAGACTTTCCTTTGACAAATTTCGGCCAAAATTTGATAAAATCTTACAATTTTTGTGCAAAGACTACAAACTAAATGTCATCCCTCTTAAAATCTAACTTATAGCGTTTCTGAGTTACGTTCACAAGCAGACAGACATAATACTAAAAATTTGTGTCTCGGACATGGGGAAGTCTAAAATGTAGCTTCTTAAAAATGTCGAAGACAAATTTTTTGACAATTACACCACTTTCTCTTTATAAACTTCGTATACAAGAAAGTAGTTCTCTTAAATTCTTGAACTCAATTCTGCACCTTCTGGTAATGGTGCCCTGGACACGAACTTTTCCTGCCCCACCCTAGCCACACCACCGAGCTGAGAGGAGAGCAAATAGCATTCTGGCATGGGTCCAAATCGGTTAAAGGACGGCATGTAGGTGATCATCCGATTTTCGAACAGAATTAAGGGCTACATTCCCTTGCTAATGATCAAAAACACCTCTCTTGATATTTTTTGTAGGGAAACTTAATAGCATTGTCAGTGACATTATCAGTGAAACATTTGGAAGACATCCATTTTGCTGCTACCAACTTTGCTGTAACTTCCAACACAGTGGCTTAGCTAAAAAGGATGCAGGAAAATGAGATAGGGAGAAAATTTTATAACTAGGGACGGCAGCAGCACTAATGCAGTCACTGTGTACACAAAAAAAAATAACCCAATATAAATCGTACTTTTCATCTTTTGTCAGTAAACTGCCGATATGTGAAAGAGACTGGCGGAGGACGCATGACTCTGCAACCTATCGTTAGATGTCGAGGGCGTCAAATGAAGAATGTTTTTTCTGGAATTTATTATTTTTATTTTGAGGTTTATGTGCCCTATATAACAAGTAAAGGAAGAGTGGCATATTGCAAGTACACCACTGTTCCAACACCAATACAATCCTGTGAAACATGCATTGTAATGGCGGTAGCTAGCTTACATGAGGATCTTTTGAAAATATTCAAAATAAAATTTCTTCTCCATTAGTAGCAAACTTCCACAGCAAAAATTCATTTTTAATGAAGTGTCCTATAATGAAAAATGCTTCAAGCGATAAATTCTATTAACTCTTAACTGCCATACTTATTTGAAGAAATATAACAATCTTGAATTATTTTTCTTCATCTGCAGACCAGCATGTGTCATTGAGATGCCAGCAAGAGAAATCCCCGTTTTTTTTTTTTTTTTGTTAAAGCTCCGAGTCACAGGCGAAGCATCAAACACCTTCATGACAGCCAATGTATTAAAAGTGTGATGTGCAGATAACAAAATTGGAATTTTAATCATATATATATTTTAATGAATGTTTAAGAATCTTCTTTCTTAAGATATTCATTGGGGCTTAATTTCTTTATAGGATTGTTCTCAGCATCTCCTGCTTCTGTTTCAACATCAATATTTTTGATAAATTTTTCTATTTAGCACATTAATAAAAACATGCTTTTAAAAATGTTTTCATTTACCTTTTTCACTTTTGAGTGCTTAGCATATTTTATAATTAATTATTTTAATATTATAAAGATGAATCATAATATTAAAGAATTTTTTCTTAAATACACTACCACTTGAAGTCATTCATATGGTAAGAAAATTTAATTAACTGATAATATTAAAATATTGTACTGTCAGTGGGAACACAGAACTGTACAAAATTTCAGAATTCTTATTACATTGAGAAGAGAGACAAAATCGATTACAAAATTCAAATCTTTACAAACATGAAACAAGTCAAATTAAATAAAAGCATGTAACTGTTTAGTTAAAATTCATTTATATCACAATATTTTTAAAACATTCAATAAGTTTTTGCAATAGCTAGAGAGTTTTACCACTACTAAACAATAAAATTCTTGGCATAAAGTAGGCAGAAATTGAAAATACCTTATATCAAAAACTGGCATTTAAGGTTTTATCATTCCTTTTTTTCCCCCTGAAAGGTTGAGGTTAGTGGAAATTCTTAATTATAACATTTTGCAGAGAGTAATTTATCCACACATTATCTAGTATTAACAGCAGGCATAGGGAAGGAAGCATATTAATATGCAAAAAACTTTAATATTCTGAAAATAAAATATTCTTAATTAATTTTCTATTGACAAATGATGAAGATACTTAAAATACTGCTGTTACTAGCTAGACTAAATTTGTAAATACATAAGATATTATGCATAACATATCTGCATTCTGAACACACAAAAAAATTACGAAATCAGGTTTTATATATAGAATTAGTACTTAGTTTCATTACTGTAGGTCTTGATATTGTCCCATGTTCATTTAACCGGTTCGGTTGCCGTAATGGCAACAGGCACGCGGCAGCATTCTGTAGGTCTTGATATTAATTTGGATCTAATGGGTATGCTGCAACAGTGCACAAAAACAAATCTGCGATGATTTTCATCCATTGTCCATGTATCTCGATGCCTATTCTGCTTGAGACTGTGGATATGCAACACCCCTCTTAAGAGCACATTCCAAAGTATCCTAAATTTTCTCACGGATATTTAAACTTAAGTGAATTTCCTGGCTAAATGAGATGCGAGACATCCAATCCATGTATTGGGAACCAGTCTTGAAAACATCTGAACAATAACAATGAAGAGTACTTTGTCTTGGTAGATAGATTTGATATTTAGAATTTCTCCAAGCAGAAAGTCCACAAAAGGGGCAATGTTGTCATCCAGTATGGGATAAAGCCAACAATCTTGGCATAGAATAAGCAGAAAATGATGAAAGGTCCGAGTGTTGACTTGCACAGAGGACCAACAGCAGTTGCCAAAATACGACCCCAAAACATTAAAATGTTATTTTCAAGCTGCACTGATTACTAGACATAGTTTAGAAGATTTGCCTCTCTGGGCCTCCTGGGGGTGCCAGTGAGTTATCACCAGAATAGATGCATCTTTAAGGTGATTTTACTGAACTATATTAAACGTCATTAGTCATCCACAGTCCAGTGTCAATGTGCTTTAGCCCAATGTAGCCTGTGTTGTATTTGAGTTGCTGTTATCCAAGGACAATTTTAATTATTGTTAAAATGGCCTTTTAAATTATACTGGATATATCTTGAATCATTTGTCTTTTAATAACCTGCGAAACCCTTATATTGGGTGGACTGCTCTTGGCAGCAGCCTCTCTTGTCATGTGCATGACTTCAGCTAGGGCAGAGTCTTCATGCTAGACATGTGTGAATATCCAAGGAATCATCGAAGTAAAAAGTTGAATAATTTTTGTCTATGCAGGTTCCAACACAGGGGAACTAGGAAAAGTATGGATCTAATACGGCATTAACCTGATACATCATTTCCTACTTTGTAAAAAATTAGTGATAGCAAAGCATTTTGCATACTGACAATTTCTCTGGGATAGTATCTTTTGGCCAGCATTACATTTCTGGGAATAATTATTCAGAACAAATTCCATTGCATAAGCATAACACTTATGGTAAATGCTGTCAAACCAAAGAACATTGGAATTGTCTGTCATTTTGTTGCCAGGCTACCAGCAAAATGCTATGACCTCTTTTTACTTGTTGTTTATGCCTTGCTTGTGGCCCATTTAAAAATGTACAATGGACACTAATCTCAAGATTTCACAATACATCCAACATTCCTCTCCGATTTTTACTTTTTTGTTCACAAGGTGAGGTTGCAAGCCTACATTAAGTCCTCTAATAAAATGAATACCCTTACTATAAATACTGATTTCGTAATATTTTATTAGTGGTATGTATTTATACCACTGGGTAATAAAATATGCAAAATATACAATTTTAAAAGTTTAAGTTAAAAAATTAAACAATATGAATAAATGGGAATTTCTTTGCAGCTATGGGGAGGGGGTTACCACTAAAATGAAAACAGAAATTCAAGATGTTTATGGTTGGGTTCTCAAACAGTCTGAAGCATGTTTAAAGGAAACCAGTTAATAGGTATTCCTGATGGTGGATTGTAGCACCTGCTGCATGGGGCAACTGTAATGATCCGTCTCTATAGAAGTAATCTTACATTTTAGGCCAGAATTTTTCATGTAGATTTCAGCACCTTTGGGCTATCACCGAGTACTGATGGCTTTTATTTCTGTGGGTCAAAGTGTGACAGCCAACTATAGCCAGTAATTATCACAGCATATTCCTAAAGGGCTTTAACATCGAAAGAGTTTAAAATTTATCAGTCTATTCATTCACTCTCATATTTTAGCTTAGTATTAGCAAACTCTCTCAATTTTTAACATACACAAAAGGTACAGAAACAAAATGAAATAACCAATGTTACAGTATAATTTAATGCTTTTATAATATACACTTACTGAAGTAACAAAAATTCACATCCCTATTGATGCATTACAGATATTCTGTACAAATACCATGATCTTTATTTGAGTATTTATTGTGCACAGAGATCCTGTAATGAATAAAAGCACAAAATGATGGATAAAACTATGGAAAAAATAACTGCAACAGTCAATGCCTGCTCTTCTTTGATTTATGTTTTCTCATTGGTGGTGATTCTGGGGAAAGGCGTCTTTTGTAAGGTGACTTTGATCTTGACCGCCGTGACCTTTTAGGACTACGACTCCGAGACCTGCAAAGGTTAAATGAAGAAGGTGTAGGTACACAAGGAGAGAATAAAATATGCATCACGTTTCACAAAATTTTGAGAGTTGGCAACTTGAAGATTTTGAAGAATAAATAAATAAAACATTTTTTTAGGAATCCATGGGAGTGTTCCCTCATCGACTTTCTTTTATACTTTCACAATTTGGTGTATTTTGTGTTTTGCTTTGTTGTACAGTGAAGAGAATCAAGTAAGCATTTTCAGCCTCTATCCATTGAAAGTTTAAGAAACAGAGAAATAAATAGTCTTCCAACTGCTGGAGTTATTTCAAAACTTGATACATATCTATAAGTTTGATGCAAATACCATAGGATTCTCGAGTTATTGTGTTCATATGGGCTGTTAGATAAACTTCTTGTACACAGATTTCATATAACATTTGACAGAAATCTACAATTTTAGAGCAAAAATATCACATATCAAACTCCATCCAACTGCAGTGCTTTTGAAACATTCACAGACAGACATAATTAAAACAAAATTTTTTTTGGACTCGGAGGGGGGGGGGGGGGATATGCAGGGAGGAGGAAGGATATTAATCAAAATTTCATGGCAGAATCTTTTAGCAGTTACACTACTTTCTGTTGTCATACTTTGTATAAAAAAAGATAAAAAAATGAGGACCATGACAGAAAGGCCCTCATGACAAGAACAAGTAACTGTATTCTCAAATATCATGCAACCCAAGGAACAACAGCTTCTAGAAAAAGGAGTTTCTTTTTAATGTCTATAAACAATTCATAGGTTTGATTGAGATACTGGATTTGATAATTAATGCCATCAATATAAAAGCAGGGGTCGATCCAGGTTTTTTTCGGGGGGGGGGGGGGTCATTTTTGTGAAAAATAAAAATATTTCTGTGAAAAATGTTTTTACCTTCAATGTTAGCAGTCATATTTCTATATTTTACGTTTAATATCAAAAGTGTTTCATTGAACCAAATATATGCAGTAATTTGATATAATACTTTAAAAAAAAAAAAAAAAAAACACTTGTATATAGATTTTGTGCAATGCCTCATTCAAAAACTTTTAAAAAAGATATCACATTAAAAAAAAAAAAAATAGTGGCTTATTGTTAAAAGTATGTTGAAACATTGGAACTTTCTGTTAACAAAACACTTAATTATGCAGAAATGCATCTTCACTTTTAAAATCGATTTGATATAGAAAAGTAAGGATACCTAATACTGGGCAAATTTTTGAGAATTGTCGTTTGGCCATGGAAAAATCTTAAAAAGGGATCTTTTTTATAAAATGAAATTTTGTAAAAGGGACGTTTTTATGAATTTGAATTTTGTGAAGGGGTCATTTTTATGAATTTGAATTTTGGTAAGGGGCCGTTTTTATGAAGTGAAATTTTGGTAAGGGGCCGTTTTTATGAAGTGGAATTTTGTAAAGGGGGCCGCAAAGTGGCCCAAATTTTCTATGGATCGACCCATGAAAAGTATAGATAGCTCTTTTTCAAGGAAAAAAAAAAAAAAGCTAGCATTATTTATCTGTTTATTAACTGAATTCAGTTCAAATCACAATGATCAAACTAAATACCTAACTTTTGACATTTGAAAAACAATACAACAAAACTGCCAATCGTACTACACTAAACTAAACAAGTGAACATCAACTATCTAAGTTAATAAACGTGTGATAATGGCATGAGCAACAGGAGTTAAATGATATTAAGTGAAAAGTAGGAAGTTTAACATTGTTAACAAAATATTTGTGAGCATTCCATATAGTTTCAAAGATACCTCTAATTATGCAATTTTATTGTTTTCATCAGTAAAGGAACATGGATCCTTATATATAGTTTACATAACACTTAAGTATATATAAAGTAAGTATTATGTTTTCCATTTCTTAATTTTTTTTAAAAAAAGAAAGACACATCCCAACCAAACCAAAATAAAACTTACCTTCTAATTTTCTTAGGTGAATGAGACCTATAAGATTTGTGAGGGGAATGTATGTTTTCTGACAGTGACATTGCAACACTTCGTGGACTAATTTTTCTAGACATTGAGTAGTAGCTGGGACTTTGACTGTGATCACCTTCATCAGATGATGGAGAATGTGCGCGAACAACTGGTGATGACGAATGAGATTTGTGTCGCTTATGGCTGCGCTCACTTCCATCCCGATCAGACCTTGAATCACGCTCAACCTAAAATAAAAACATTAATCATTCACATGCAGTACTTAAATCTGCAAATAATGTTACATGAATTTCACATTTTTGTTTTGCTGAATCAACCCATCTTTTGGTGTAGTTATTTATAATTTAAAGTAGCTACTAAGTTATAAGGAAAAAGGGGGGGATTTTAATTTTTAAAATTATTTTTACCTTTAAAGCTAATGAAATCTGAAACTTGATAATTATTTCTAAATTCCTAACAGCATTTTAAGTTTAATCAAAATGTAGTTAAAATTCTTATAGCCATTAAGAAACTGATAAAAGGAATATGTTATTTACAAATACCCAACATTTTTTAAAGTCATTTTTTCATAAGATGCCAAGTACAGACATGACACAGGCTTTGAACAAAAAAAGCTGAACTTCATAAATCATCATTGTGCCAAACATAAATGCCAAGAAGTAAAATAAGTAAGATTAATCAAACAATAAAATAAATAAATTTAATACAAAAACTGCTTAAGATATTAAAAATATTGTAGAATTATTATAAAATAGAAAATTAAGAATGATGAAATCCGATGCCAAAAAGCTGAAATCCGCATTTCCATGGCATGCCTGCAAGTATTTTTATTGATTTTTTAAAAATAGTTTTAAGAATAACACATGCTTCTAGATGTTCTGTATTTTCTGCAAGCTATTAATAAATAGGAAATAAAAATTTTGCATAGAATCTACTAATTAACTTGAACAAAGAAATTTAAAGCATAGCACTATAAATTTCCTTCATAAAAGTCATTATCTTTAAATCTGAAGTTGCAAGCATTTGTTTTAATAATTAATTTTTCCTGAAAGACAAGAAAGCAGACTAGCCAATATTTTTCTTGAAAAAAAGAAAAACTAATATTTTGCTTTGGTTTTTTTTAGCACTTTTTGTGAAGATTATTTTGAGCAGAGAACCAGAAACTTTTATACCATCCCGAATGCTGCAGGATGTCTATTGGGCAAGAAAATTAAGTTACAGACAAATATCTTGTTTTTCAAAAGCTCAACATAAGGAATTTCCTTATATAGAATGATTTAAAAGCATTCCAGCTTCTATTAGCTTCTCAATATACTAAATTCACATCTGCCATCTCAGCGCTTGAGCACACACACAAACATATTTGGATAACTCCACACCACTTTAGTTAAGGTATAAATGGATTAATGCTGGAGTTGCCTAGCTTGCTTTATTTTGGACAATGCTCACCAGCAACATAAAGTTTCTATGTAAAATAAATTTATTTTGGTATAGTTTCTTGGAACCATTTTGACATTTTGAATCATCCTGTATATATTCATACATATATACAGGATAAGAGGTATATATTCAAACATTTTATTATAATTTTTCTATAAATTTTTCAATAGCTTTTGTTCTGGCTTGTATACATATTTGACAGTTTTTATATTTCTCTCAAACACCAATGATTAAGAAAAAGATTCCAGATTAAAAATGAACATATGGCATTATATACTAATGCTTGAAGAGATATCTTACTCATTCAAATAATAAAAAAGTGAATTTTTAATCCCTCTTAACTAAATGAACAAATCTAATAAATCAATAAAAAATATACCTTCTTCAACAGCTTTTGTCTATAATGTTCCACTTGATCTGAAAATTTCATAGAAGGTTTGCGAGAACGCTTTCCTGATTCTAATTCATCTTGATATTTCATGACTTTCATCTAAAAAGAAACAATGAATGATTCAGAAAGCAAAAAATCTACATGTATGGTAGCCATTAGAAATTACGAAATAGATACAATAATAAAAGAAAGTGCAACAGCAAAATATACTTGCATCTTTTTCGCTTCAGTTAAAAATGTAGCACAAGTTTCATGGAATGTAGCAAGTATAAAAATTTTTAAATATAGAATAAACTTCATGGAAGGAAAAAAAGTTTTTTTTTTCCATCTGTCAATTAAATGGTTGAAAATGGAGAAAATATGCATTTAAACCTTCTATAATTTTTTACTTCAACACTCTAAGCAGTCAATTATTTCAATCTCTTAACTTTCAGGTCTAAATAATAAGCTTCCAAAATATATAGTCCATATTTTTTAGCATGCAATTAAAACTATGGAGAATTTACCTGCATATGTTAAAGAAAATATCTCTCTATATAAAAATCTTAAGTGGATGCAAAATTGGGCTGAATTTGTTAATCATCATTTGGCAACAGCTTGCAAGTTTGGATTGTTACAGGTTTGAAAAGGCAGAAAATCTGAGACATATATATATTTTTTTGAGTTAGATAGTTTGCATTATAAAGTGCAGTTTCAATTATAAATCAAAATCATCGAAAACAAGAAGTTAGGGCAAATGAAGCGGCTGAAAAATCATTCATAAGATCCAGTCGGAATGAATGAAATGGAGTTGAATAGTATTTTTGTGTAAAGAGCAAAGTTTCCAAACTACGGAAGCATAGTTGAGGGACTATGATAGGACTCTATTCTTTTTGCCTGGCATGTTTCTAGTAACAAAACAAACAACTAACAAAAAGAGCAAACTACGTGACACCAGGCTCATGGACATGTCAGAGTTTGATTAAACCAAGGAGTAAATTTGTAAACCTCTATCAGTAAATCGCGATTCAACCAGATGAAATACAATAGCCAACCAATTTAAATCCTGATTTAAAATATTGTCAGGAAGAAAATTTCACAGTAATCCCCTCCCTGAATAAATTATGTTTGAACATTACTTATTTCAGATAAAACCTTTGCTGCATATATTTTAATTCATTAATGCTTTAAACAACTCAAGTTTCAAAAAGATTTCAAACACTTAACATTCAAAATTTGAAAATCAGATATAATTTATAATATTTACAGCAAATAATATGCAACAAAATTTAATTACAACTTAACAGTGAAACAAGACTTACTTCTATTTCTCTCAATTTTGCTCTTCTTTGCTCATTTATATCAGTTTTGAACTGTTCCATAACAGAAGTGGAATCTTTGCTATTCTCATCTTCATGTGCAGACATTTCATCTTGAGTTGAAGCAGTATCATCCATAGGTCTAAATATTAATTAAGTAATTTTTTTAAAGTAAAAAAAAAAAAAAACATTTAGTTCAAGAATGGCCAGCTTGTTTATTAAACATGCATTTAAACCAAGCAACAAAAATACTAACTATCTGTTAAGAGTTAATTATAACTTACTGGCCATCAATATCATCCACTTGCTCTTGATCCTCATTTTGTTCCAATAGATCCCACTTTGATGTTGTTATTGCTAAAAATAAATAAATCTAATTTAAAAACAAGAAGACATTCAGTTCATCTTTTAAAATGCGATAGTAAATACATCAAAATCTCACAGTAAAACTAATTTTAGTTAGCATTTAAAACATTTCAAAATCTCGCAAACTGACTTTATTACAACTTAGTCATAAGGCAGAGCACAACCTATATATATAAAGCAGAGGGTCTGCGTTCCTTATCTACAGTTTTTGTTCCATCTTGATGAAATTTGGCACATGTGTTCTTCAAAACGAAAGAAAGATCACTGTTAACTTTACAAAGTTCAAAAGTTAATTAAAATTTCAGATAATTAAAAATTAAGCAAGATTTGGACATTTTTCTGTTAAATCTTCCAAAAATATCTCACAAAAATGATTTTTACACTGTCTTAAAATTCAAAAATTTATCTATTTAATGATGCCAATTTAACTGCCGTACAACTTCTTCCCCTTAATTTTAACAAATTTTAAAAAATATATTTTTTAATGATTTCAGGGTTCATACTGTATATATGATAGTAAAATTCAGGAGTTGCTAAGGATTTTTCAGGAGTACAGTACAGAAAATTCAGGAGATAACGTGAAAAAAATCCATTTAGGGGAGAAGGGGGTAATGTGGAAATTTTTATAAAATTGGCAAAAAAGTATACTAAATATCAATTCTCCCATCTTTCCCGATTGTGGTGACTCAGAACATGCGCGGTAGACTCTTTCGGCACTAAGTAAGGTCAGAAATAAGAATTCCGGATTCCATCGACTTTCTATCAGTAAGGAAAAATGGAAACGTCATATTTTTATGTTTCATCATAATTTTATATTTTGCTCTTCGAGTGTAATTTTTCAGGAGACAAAAAGAAATATTAGGATAAAAAACACAATTTTCAGGAGTTTTCAGGGCCCTTAGAATAAAAAAGCAAAATTCAGGAGTTTTTCAGGAATTTCAGGAGGAGTACGAACCCTGTGATTTGCAACAATACTTTCTATTATTGTAACGAAAATCAAACTAACTCCATTGTTTTGTCAAATATTTTAATCACATTATCTCTTTCTATTATTAAAACTACTGACCACCTTCAGTGACCAGTCATTCCCGCATAATATTAATGGTGCAATAAATTGGCCTGTAATATAACTTGGCGATTGTAGAGGCTGAGGTACTCTGCCAAAGTTTTATTTTTCAATTTCTCTAGAGAATGGAAGGTGGTGGGATGGAGGCAACCTTTGATGACATATCTAGGCCAGGGCAGGGTAGAATTTGCTTATTGTATATCTAGGGTCATAAGATTTCATATGAAATGTAAATTGTCCAGTGGTTGGGGCTGGGGGACTGTCTCATGGTTTTGCCAATTTATTTTAAATATATAGATGTTTAATTAAGTTTGCTTTCTTTTATACATAAATTCCAAAGTAATTTTTCACTTACCTGCAGTATGATGTTACATGCTTTTTAAAATAACTCAAGCTCATTGAATGAAGTGATTTTTTTATTTCAATTGCTAAGTTCTGTTTAATGAAATATTTTCTTGCACCAGCTTCAAATTGATACTTTTTATAAAGTGATAATGGACATTTTGCTTTGCGTTCAAATCACAGATTTTCAGTTTCATTTTATTTGCACAATTATTATAATTCAGATTTCTTTTCTTTTACACATTTTGATTAAGAAAAAACTGAAAACAGACTTTTACTCTTCATAAAATTTATTATTTGGAAAATTATGATAGTTAGCTCTTTAAATGATTTTTTATATATTTTTTGTGTTTGGAAATTAAGTTTCCTTTTCAGATTATTTTGTTTAATTCTTCAAAGTATCATATTATTCTTTCATTTCAATGCATAATTGATGAAATTATTTTGCAACTTTTATCACCTGTAAATTTTTGCAGATAAATTTGGCCATGTGCAGACATTTAGCTCAAAATAATTACTAATAAAATGCTTTATTTTGAAAGTATGCATAGAAAAGGGCAATTCATTTTCGTAAAAATATCAACTTCCATTAAATCCATATTTTCAGTCTTATTATGCATTCGTATTAGTAGTTTAAGAGCCGGGAAATTCAATATTCTGGGCAAACAAGCTGGTCACCAAAGGCGGCTATTCCACCAACAAAATATTATTTATGAAATAATAAAGAAAAATACCCGGCATTGCTTGGTCTTTTTGGTATTAAACATTTAACAATAATTCTAACCAGCAAAAACATAAGGCAATGAAGTAATATAATCTATGTTCTTAAATAACATAGTTCAGTTTCCAGTCTCCAACAATGTTTTGATATTAAAAAGATTGAACAACACCGGTATTCTGCTAGTATTAAAATATCTACAACTGACTAAATGGTACAAAAATTTCAGTTCAATTTTGCATAAAATTATAGATTAATTAGGATTTTAATCCATTTTTTCACACTTAAATTATTACATAGTGTAACAATAGTCTATTAAACAAATATCCTTTCAGGAAGAACAACACTTGCCATTTTTACAGAAGTTTTAATGGCATCTCAAGCTCCATATATGTTTTCAAATGATTTTTAAATTGTATTTTTCTTTCTTTTTTGTGTTTATTGATTAATATGCTCAATAATTCACAAGAAATGCATTACAAGAAGCAATAATATAAATTTCATATTGTAAAATAAGTCAGTGATTTTTTAAAATTAACTAATATACCTTGAGCTTCAACTGTTTCAGGATCAATAGTTTCCCATTTAGAAGGTTTAAATTTTGATGACATATCAGGTGGTTCTGGAAGTCTTTCTTCCTCTAATGGTTGACCATCTAAGTCTTCATTTACTAGAGATTATGAAATAAATAAGGATACTAAGTCTTCATTTACTAGAGATTATGAAATAAATAAGGATACAACAATTGCATAAAAAATTAAATAATAGTCATTAAAAAAAATCAGATTTTTAAAGGATAATTACTCTCAGTAATAATTTGCATAAAAAATTAAACTATATTATACTGCATCCAATTCTTTTAATGAGGTTTGGTACTCAATTTTGTTTATTTTAGCGGAATAATGAAACAATAGCTGCTAACTCAGTTTTGTATAAAAATATCTGAAGAAAGATAAGATCTAAAATCATAACTAGTCAACTAAAGCCATCAAATGTGAATAAAAGGTAAATATTGGCATGTAATAAAGAGATTTTTAAAAGAAAACACTTATTGTGAATGCTCTCCTTTCATTTAAAATTTTTTTCAATTCCTTATTTCTCTTGCCGAGATCTAACAAAAGTTGTTAATTTTAAATTAAAATCATACAACATACATCAATAACTTTCATTTTGTTTAGATAAGAGAACCTTAGTACAATGAACATATAGCAGTGATTCCTAACCTTTATTCCCTCGCGTACCCCACGATTAATCTTCATATTTTCGCGTACCCCTTGATTAATCTTCATATTTTCCCGTACCACTTGATTAATCTTCATATTTTTGCATACCCCTTGATTCATCTTCATATTTTCGCGTACCACTTGATTAATCTTCATATTTTCGTATACCAAACATCCGTCTATGCAAAGAAGTTTTTATCAATAATGTTAAGGGCTTATGTTAGCTTAAAAGTCAAATGACTAGAATTAATAACATGTGCTGGACTTATTTTTTATTTTACTTATTATTGCATTTTTACAATAGTATTAGTTCAACGCCCAAACAAATAAAATCAGCATTCTAATAATTTCACATTAGCTTATAAGGATGGCTAAAAATTACATTCTATAACAATCAACTTTTCAAGTGGTTTAGTTATTAAATAGCAAATATTAACTTGTGGAAATAAAAATTCTGTAACTTTTTAAATTCCTTAAGTTTTCTTATTTCCGCCATTACCAAGTTTGATTTTGCGTACCTCCAACTAGTCCTTCGCATACCCCCAGGGGTACGAGTACCACAGGTTGGGAACCACTGATCATATAGCATACCCTTCGATATTAAATAGTCACAACACATTCAATTACTAGCTTCTTAATTACTTTGTTTTCTCCACTATTTTATTAGATGACACCTTCTATTTTGTGAAAGTGTTGTTTTGATTTAACTAAAAGCTCATAAAACACTTGGAATGTTATGTTTATAAATTCCACATATTTTTATATCAAATTATAACAGCTGCAAGTTAATTTCAGCTTATAAGTTTTAAAATTCAATAATCCAATGCATGTATGATGTGCAAGTTCATTAGTAAAATGGCTAATTTTTGTACTAAAAGTAAGAGCTCAAATTCTATGCAGTGAAAATCAATACACCAATTAAAAAATAGTTGATATTTTTAAGATTAATCATTAATAAAGAATCAACAAAGCAGAGTTTTAAAATACAACTAAATGGCATGTACATGGAACACCATCAATATCATCTCTGTCTTCACTTAAGGGTCCTTCAAGAGGCACACCATCAATGTCATCAGTAGACAATGGAACACCATCAATATCATCAGCGGATGGTATTTCAGTATCTGGATTCGGCACTTGGGTAGTTTGGGAAGAATTGCTATCATCATTGCCTTCTCGAGACTATTTAGAGAAAAGAAGTCATTAACACAAAGTTAGACTCTACAAAAAAAAAAAAAAAGCAGAAATAAGCACAAAGATGATTAATGTAATCTAGTTGATAGCAAAATATGTTAGTTAACTATGCTCATAAACCAAAGATAACTAAGAGAATTTTTAACTCCTTTATTTAATCACTGATGGAAACTGAAGCAGCTTACAAAAATATGTTTCTACTACAAATAAAATTTGATAAAGGTCTTACCAACGGCACTAGCCCCAAGAACAAATTCTGCAGCTTTATAAGAAATTCACTAGGGTAAATTGCCCATTCTTCCCAGGCTCTAAAACAGCTTACAACACGTTGCTAGAAAAAGAAATTATACCACTATGTCAAAAATATCAGATTTATAATTATCTAGCTTGGACAGCATTATTTGCAAAAGAAAAAAAAAATCTTAACAACATTGCTTTGATTTAAATTTAAACAAGGATATTAATGAGATTAAACAGTTTACCTTAAATTGTTCAGCTCTCAGCCTGCCTTCAATACCTTGAAAAATCTCGTGGAGATCTTTAAAAATATCAGGTAGTTTATTTTGAAACCTGCATGAAATATATATATTACAAAAGAAAAGAAAAAACCCACAGGATTTACTTAAAAAAAAATTATAAAGAATGTGAAGAAACTAATGTAATAGTAAGCGATAACATTTAACAAACATAATAGCAAACTATAACATTTTATATCCTTGATTTTATAAAATTAAGATAACATTTCATAGAAAATTACAACAGATTTTCACAAATTCAAGCTAAAAAAGAAAAACAATTAAGAATAACATACAATGTATTACATGGAGGAGAGGAAGTTCTTTTGAAACAATTAAAATCTGAAATATGCAAAATAATATTATTTGAAAGTAAGATTGAAAATTTTTATAGATCATACCCTTTTCTAAAATAAGATGCATTTGCCACTTTTACACTGCAGTTATGCAAAATATCAGATATTAGGTATAATCTTGCTATCTAAAAAATAACAGAAAATATAATTAATAAAATATTCATACAAAAAAAGTCAACCTTACTTAAAAAACATTTATTTTACATACATACGAGTGAAATAAAATTTTATAACTTATTAGAAAAATGGGAAAAATTTTGGGGATAAAATATTTTCCATTCTTCATAAAATATCCTCCCTCTATATAAAGGGATAAAATATAATAATCATACTGAGCAATAACAATTACCTTTTTATATAAAGGTGCATCTGGGGTTGCAATAGCTTCGGCTAGACAATCAATGATTTCCTCAGCAGCTTCAGCATGATCAATGCAATATATCATTGCCTCTGCAATTTTGTGCTTTTCTGGAGTTATGTGACGAAGCAGATCCTCAAATTTATCTCTTTGACTAAAGAGGAGAGAAAAAAAATCTCATTTTCTAATAGCAAAGCAAAATTTTGGCATATGCATAAAATAAATACGAAAATAGTCTCAGCTAGCTTTTACATAGTTAGGTTAGAAAGTTTCTGATAATAAGATAACTATAATTTATGGATTTTCACTTAATAAGAGAAAAAAATTAAAGATATTTTTATATAACAAATAAAAAATTTCCATCTTATCAGCAATAAAGTGACAATAATATTCTAGAAGTTTTATGATATACCCAACGAGTTTTATTTTCTACTTAAAAAGGCAAATTTCTCAAAATGATCATAACATGTATAATGTGTTACATAAATGACATGATTCTTGACAAATGTTTTTCAGAAAATTAATTACTAAAGAAATTATGCATACATAAAAATATTTTTTATTGATTCAAGATTTTAATTCAAAATTTTCAAGACTGAAACAACATTACCATATTTTATTCACATAATCTGAAACATTAATCATAAATGATTATGTAATGATTACACGCACAGAATATTAAAATTAAAAATTGCTAATTCCTCCTATGTCTTCCATTAAAAAAATTTTTTTAAACATAAAAAATGCACATATTTGTAATCTTTTACTGTCACTTAATATTCTGCACATAACACTAAATGAAGAATTAAATATGATATAACCATTTTGCAAAAGTAAAAAAAGAGGAAATGATGTGTGTTGAAAGAAAATTCTAATGACAAGGAAATAGCTAAAAAAAACTATTGTGCAAAATGAGGAATAACTAAACAAGAAAATCACTTGGAAATGTTTTCTTCACATGTATACTCCTTACCTATCAGATAGAGATCCCTTTCTTGGTTCTGTGGGTCTTGGAACTGGAACCTGTTGGTCTACTAATTCATCAGGCATTCCTTGCAAATATGGGTTAAGAGGAGGAGGCCTCCAAATGGATCCATGTTTAAACATGCAAAATTCGTCTGTATGCCATTTACTAGGATGATCACCCTATAAGGATTAAATAAACATAAGATTATAATTTTGTGCTAAAGAGTAGTGTGAAAAGATCACTGAGATAAATCTATATATATAAAAGAGCAATTTTTATGAGTATGAGTGTTTTTTTTTTTTTTTGTTCTTTATGCACGCCCCAACCATTTGAATTACAAGGACAAAATTTGGCACAGTGATGGATTAACACAGTGGAGCGCTAACTATTTTCATTTCTGATCCCCGCACTTTGTGTAAAATTTTTTTACAACCCCCAAAGGGGTCACAACCACGTTTTTTGAAGAAAAGCCTCATATATTTTTTTTATTGTCAAATAAATTTGTTTGAATGTAGCGACCCACAAAAATTTTGAGAGGTCACGGCCCATGATTTGTGCACCACTGGATTAGCACAAGAGGGAGCTAAAACCATAAAAATTATTTTAAAATTCAAAATAGATTTTTATTTATTTAATTCTAAGTAGTAAATTTGGACTTTTTTTGCCTATTTTCTTTTTTCTCTATTATTATTCAAATACACGCAAGAAGAAAAGTTATGTTCCTGGTGTTTAATTTTCTTTTTCCAAACTTCTCACATTTTCATTCAAACCATACTGTTATAAGGTGATAAAAAGGCTAGATTTGAAAGTTTCCAAAGGAGATTTACATTTGTCGGGGAAAGTTAGTGACATTATTCGGAAAATAAGAAATGGAGTTGGAGCCATATAAAAATATTTGGATCCAAAGCAATGCCGGGTTATCGGTTAGTAATTTATAAAAGTTTTATGACACATTCATTAATGCTAAGCAGACAGCTATCTTTTCAGAATCGATAAAAGGCACAAAGAATATTTTATCCTTAAGGTGTAATCCTATTTTAAATCTGAAAAATGTGTAATGCCTCATTAACCATTCAAGAATGGTATATTTACAAGCAATTTTTACAAAAGTGAGAAGGAGAAATTGTTATACAAAATTAATAGAAAAGAGGAAAATCATCACAATAGAAGTAATTATATATATATATTTTTTTTAATGAAATGATTTTATTCCAATCAAAGATGCAGGCAGTTATAAAAATATTTCCAAAAATGAAGTTTATTAAAACAGCAACTTTATAGATAATAACAGTTAGCTCTAGACTCTTCATTCATAAAACCAATTGATATCTATCATTTGAAAATAATGATAGAGTAAAGCACCATTTATATGTTTCCCATTTATACGTCATTTCATCACAGTCCCGATTTATTTGTATTCATTGTAACGATAAATTGCCTCGTTTATACGATGCAAAGCTTCAATTATACATCGCTTTCCTCCATTCTAAAATGTGAATTTCCTACTTTCTATTATGTGAACTGTGATAAAGATATCTTGACTTCAAAATTATTCACAATTGATGAATTAATAGGAGACAAATCGTCTGGTGCTAATTTAAGTGATGACGATGGAATTATTTCACATTCCTTTAAAGATAGAAAGGAAATTAAAAACTTCAGATTTGTTTTGTCAAAAGAATAGTGAAAAAAAAAATTCAATGAACTTAATTCGATTCATAATGATGTACTTAATACTCACAGACAATCAGAACATCAAACAACGGTTAAAAATTTTCTTAATTAAATGCCTACGTCCTACATGCATGCACATAAATCATATAAGATATGTATAAATTAGTACTAAAAATACACAATAATTTTTTTTGTTAAGATAAATGTTTAATTTTGAAATTTATTTATTGATTTTCAAACTATGTAGTATTATACTAGTACAATCTTCAAAAACATTAAAATTAATACTTTAAAAAGAATTTGCATTAGTGGCGTTAAATTTGTAATAATCAAAGTTGTTTAGAAATTTTTCCGATTTTACATCGTTTTATGTCAGTCCCTTGAAAAACATATAAACAGTGATTTACTGTACTTTCTACTTAGATCAGTAGTAGTAGAGTTCGACACACTGTTTATAAACTACAATCACATAGTATTTGATGTGTGAGGTATGTAGAGTTATCAGATTTTTGCAAGGTGAAGGAATTAAAGTGAAATTCATAACAGATTACAGGGTGTTTATGGTCTGGATGTTTTAAGCTGAAAAGAAGTTTGCGCTTGGTTTCAAAAAAAGTTAAAGATGGACAAAAGGAGCTGAATGATGATCAGTAGAAGAAAAGAGACAGACCAAGGACATCATACACAGAAGACATCTGCAACATCTCTGTATAGTCAAGATTTAGTAATCAACCTTGGAATTTCATTTATTCAGACCTTTAAAGAAATTTATGGCAGGGAAATGCTTTGTGGACCAGGAGGAATTGCAAGACAGCAATGTGGGTTAATTAAAAAACCTGTTAAGTAGCAGTACAAAGAAAGAATGTTTAAACTAGTGTCATGCTTTGTTAAACGTCTCAACATTTACGGATATTATGCCAAGAAATAAACAAAAGTATGTAATTTTTGTGGAATTTAATAAATATTTTAATTAATTATAAATGTTACAGTAATTTTAAGATCGGACAGCCCTTGTATGTGCACCAAATTATAGTTTTATTTATTTTACTTGTACTGTAAAGATGTTGATATTTCTTTTTATCTGCAAGCTTTCTGGTTAGCACTCATGTCTTATTGTAGACTTGAGGTTATTTATAAATAATAATCCATGCCCATTTTGGAATATTGGGAGAGAAACTGCCTAACTTAATTTTTGTGTGTGAAGTCATGAATAGAAAACTCATTAATATCCAGACGTACCTTCAGAATAGAATACAGTCTCCATCTGTAGTACACATGAGCTGGACTTTGGTTATCAAATAGAAATCTGAAAAAAATCTCAGAAATTAGCACTAGAATCAAGATATTTATTGATTGGCTCATAATTAATGGATTGAATGTAAAGGATATGTGCCTTATTAAAGAAAATTTCATTTTTATTTAACTGAATGGATACATTTTTATTTAGAAAAATTTATATATCAATCAATTTGAATTCTCATTGTTCTTAAATGGTTAATTTTTTTACAGTCACTTACATACCACAAATTTAGAGTTCAAATGGTACTGGTAATGGTAATGGTTCAAATGGTAATGGTAATGGTAATTCATGCAAAATAAGAAACTTAATGTAGGAAGTTTTATCATTTGAATCTACTCATGAATAAATGCACACATCAAAACTTAATTTTATCAATATGTAAAACCACAAGGAAACATGTAACAAGCAACTGATGGCCAAACTTGACAAGCAAATTGATAAAAAAGGTTTTCATGATTTTGGCTATAATAGTTATATCCTACATGCCCTACTTGAATTTACCTCAGAATTATTAAGGTGGATCCCATAATTTGGAATCTTAGTCAGATGAAAACATTTGGACTGTTAATTTAACATGTACAAGGCCTACATACATGTCAGATCTGGTTTCAAACCCACTATTCTCTGATTTCAAAGCTGATGAGCCTTAGAAGTCAGGTCCTTTTTGTAATTCTAGAAATTCTATACAGAGAATATGAGAGTTGAAGAGGAAATTAGTAGGGATAACCAGTGTAAACATGTTTTAGCTTTACATGGATTATTCATTCATACGAATCATATTTAATTGTAGAGAAACCTTAATACCTGCAGTAAACTTAAGTTGTATGTCCATTCAGTACATAACTGTAATGCTTGCTTATATATACATACAGTAACATTATCTACAATAATATATTTTAAAAGAAAGAAGTGGGGTAGGGAAGAGAATTGAAAACTCATGGTATATCTATCATTTCTTCACAGACAGCCTTTATTATGGACATAACTCATTTTTTAAATTCTGAAATCAATATAAATTTTTAGTAATCTAGTACACACTGATCAATTCAGAGATTTCAATTCAAGTAAATGGTAACTAAAAGATGCCCATTGCCACAGAATAAATCAAAGATTATATAAATTATATAGATTCTATTAGAATTTTGTGTCCTTCTCAGCAAAATTGCGGTAACTTCAGTAGCAAATATGCTCCGAGGATAAATAATTTTAAAAATAAGCGGATAAAAAAAATCAATCAATTTGTTCAGTCAGACTCTAAAAACATAATAAATGAAAAATGAGCTAAAAATTATACCTAAACATAGGGTTATTTATTTCACGATTCATAATCATAGCCTCAAACATGGGTCCTTCACGAACAACGAATTCTATCATACGATGAATGAGGCACAGTAGACTCCTGAAACATACAAAAAGAAAAGAAAAACAATGGAAATAAAATAAATATTAAAACTTATGCCTTCTGGAAGCTTGCCAAAAAATACTATTAATCATAAATGAACAAATTTTAATATTTTAAATTTGATACACTTCCATCAATAACAAAATGAAAAAAATTATTAATTGTTTATTGCTTTCAAACTCACAGTACATACTATCCGTCTGAGGAATTTCTTCAACTTACCAAGTAAATTCTATCAAATGTTTATATTGTTAGCCATAAATATATATATAAGCACATATGCATAGAATAAGGAAAGGATTTTGACATGAAAATGCAGAAATACAGAACCTCCATATATCAAAAATCTCTATATATCAAACTTTCTTCAGGAATCTTGGATTGATTTTTAATAAAACAGCTTCTGTATATAGAATGAAATTTCTAAATATGGAACAAAAATTTTCGCATACAAATTTATGTAATCAAAAAGTGACCATTGATTTTGCTCATAAGAAGAGATATAAATTAAATAAGGGGAAAAAAAAGTTTCACCCATTCTTACTGCAATAGAATTTCTTAAAAGACAGGAAGCCGTTAAAAAAAAAAAAAGCATTAAACACTTGCTGGTGAGTTATATGCTATTTTAAGCTTCTGTTCTAGGAATTTCCTTCCCGACTTGGGGCAAGATTTTTTATTTTAAATTCAATTTTAACTTCAGATTTTATAGTGAACATGGTCCTTAAATGCAGATCTTTAAGTATGAAAGAGAAGTTCAGTTTAGTTGAAGACATAGAAGCAGCATACAAAAATAAAGATGCAGCAAGAAAAGGATGAAATTTCGACAAGTACAGCATCAACAATTTTGAAAAATCCTGATTTAGCAATTAAAACTTTTGAAAGAGTTGTAGGAGATCAGCAACTATCTATATCCTTAAAATTTGACAAAGGTATGCCAGTGACTTTTTTCACATTAAAATATTAACCACGCATAGCTGTTTTTAGAAAGAAAATTATGCAAAATGTATTCTGTATATTGAAATTTCTACGTATTAAATTTCCCCCCAGGAATCTTCAATATATATATAGGTTCAATTTATATAAAATTTTGCAATGGTAAATTAAATTTTAAAATCAATTAAAAAACAGCCTTACTTTCCAATTTCTTTAGTAGTTAATGGAATATAGCTGTTGCAAAAAGCACTAGCATATACTTTGAAGTATTCTGATACAAATGGGACATTTCAGATTTTCAACTGTAATAAATTATTATGTATACAATAAACATTAATTATATGAGGCGACATCAAAAGTTTTAAAACTAGTTCTGTAACTCGCCAACAGACAGCATCACCAGGTCGTACGTACAGATATCGGGAGAACATGCCAAGAGACATTGTACTGTGTGCATTAGCAGCTGAGCAGTTGATGCTTTTGTGACCACTTCAGCAATCTCAACATGAACCACAAGCTTAAACAAAGAGCAAATGTGAAATTTTATGTGAAACTCAAAAGATCTGCAACAGAGATGTTGCACACAATGCAGAAAATTTACAACAAGGTGTTTTGAGTGCCACACATGCTTAAAGAATGGAAGATTATGAGAAATCAACACATATTTCAGAAAGGTCTTGACATGATTCGAGAAGTGGACTTCCAGAAGTGGTAAAAAAGGTTGTATTGTAGTGCAAGTAGACTACTTTGAAGATGAGGGTGTGTCCACAAAGATAAATTAAGTAATTTCATCATAACAGAGCTAGTTTTAAAACTTTTTAACATCCCTTTGTACAGGAAGGATCTTCTTTCTAAAATATAATTATATTATCAAGTTTTATATTTTAAACTTATCTTTGTTAGAGTAAAATGAATGGAAAGAAGAACTGCAATATCATTTAGACCCTCAATTAGGGCAATAACAAAAAATAATGAAAACTATTCAACAACTGTTTTTTTTTATTCTGATCAGATATTTGGTGGTCATATATTTTAAAATGATTTCATTCAAAATTTCTAGTATATAAAAATGTTCAAAACAGGAAGATGAACTATAATCTTCATTGAAAACCTTTTGGTAAAAATAAATTGCAATAAGAATACATTTTCAGAAGGTTGCTCAAAAGTGGGAAGCTAGTTTGTTTGACCACAGTTCCCAGTATCACAATTTCAAGGTATTTTAGAGGAAAGTGAGAGTTTAAATCTTAAGCAATATGGCTTTTTATTATAGAAAAAAAGGACTTGAAATTTTCAGCAAAATATAATATTAATTTAAAATTAAATATAAAAATACATAAACTCAACTAAAACTTAGAAAATGGCAATAACTGAAAGACGGAATTTGTATAGTTTAAATGAAATAACGATTAATTTGAGTACTTCCTTCCCAGTAAAATATATAAATTTTCTGGATGTGATGCATTACAGAAACTTCAGTTAGAAGGGAAAATACTAAAGGAAGATGCATTTTGCCTAGAATAAAAATATAAGACCTTAAAAAGACCATTTGTCTAAAGTTTACAAGAAAAATAGTGGGAAAATCAAAGGTTAAAATTTGCATTATAATTCCTACAGGAATTAAGAGACAGAAATTATTATAATATAACAGATGAAAATATATAATTATGATAAGAAATATATTTAGAATCGAATTTGAGAATGAACCCATATCAAATTAACATTTATTTTATCAATAATAGTACTATTGTATTTTAAAACCAATCTAAGTCTCTCTCTAATTTTCTAAATAATTTGTTCTTTAACATTTTAGATAAATCTGAATAAAATATTGCGAATTATATAGAAATACTTTATTACACAATTAGGTTTAACTTATTGCAGAAGAAAATACATTACATGTCAAAATGCTTTATACCCAGTTAAAAATATAATTTTTGTATAATTAGTATGAAAACAGCAAACATTCTCACATTTTACACAAAAATACAGTAAAAAGATTGAGGGAAAAAATGGCTATTAGTCTATGTCCAATAAGTACATAATAATATTAAACATCACAAAATAAGATAAATTGTCAAGTACAAAACACACACACACACAAAAACAGTCTCACAAAGAATTTAAAATTACCTACAATTCATAAAATTTTAATGAATTGTAGATAAACTGTCCAGTAGTCCAAAGAGTTCACTTTCCATCAGCAATGATATATTGTTCCAATAAAAAATTTCAACACACATATACACAATCCATTTTTGAAATGTGCTTCCAAGTAATTCTTTTCCATTTTATAAGACAGAAACAAATACAGAGAATGATCAGTTAATAAACACTGTGCTTTCAATAATTCAATGTTCATTAAAAATCATCGATTCCAATGGGAATTTGATGAATTTGTAATAAAGGAAAAAATACGATTTCTTGATTTATTTATGTTTACGCAATAATAATGCATACTTCTTGCTTGATTTCTATGGTAAACTCTGTTCTTGACACTCCACTGCTTTTAGACCTCATAATATTATCAGTTTTATTCAATAAAAAGATCTTATAAGTTGATTTCTGCTTTTTTTTTTTTTTAACTTTTCAATGAAGTACACAAAAAGATTATATATGCAATTGCCATCATCGTTTTCCAGAAACATTTATAGCTGTATGAAAGTTCACATTTTTCACTTTCAATTTTCATTCTTGTATGGTCAAATGGCAAGTTTATAGCTGCTTCTAACAACTTATGACTGTGCAGATGCAGTTTTACAAGTCTTATATGCAGGGTAATGTCTTGTGTTCTGCAATGTGTTCACTGTCCGAACATAAAAACTGCCACAGAAAAGATCATTATCCAATTCATTTGCTGTTCAAACTGTTTGTTAACTGATCACCCACTGCATATCTCTATGTAAGTTGTTCTCCATCAGATTATTGCTCTACTAATTTAACACAAAGTCATTAGGATGAACAGAATGCAAAATTTTCTTCTTTTTGACCAGTAAATATACACTTTTCCGTTATTCATTCTGCTCACTACCAAATCAACCGAGAATATCAGAACTTCTTGACTTCTGTTACATTCTTTTACTTCTAGGGCTGATCTTTTGATTGTTATTAAGAAGATGAATACCAATTCCATATTTTCTGCATCCACTAGGGCTTTATTATGATTGACAAAGTATTAGACAGTAACACTTCGATTTCTACAGAATTCATTGAGGATTAAACAAAGAAAATTAATTTACTTCATAATTTAGCCAAATTAAATAGTTAAAGAGAACTTCGGTGTTTCATTAAGAAAAAGCTGAAAAGGAAAAAATAATTGCCCAACCTTTTACTATTAATTATTTATTAACAGCATTATAATAATTCATGTACAGCCTAAAAATGTCAATATTTGCATAAGAAAATTGCAATATAATTGTCATTACACTTGCACCTCGAAGTACTTGTACCTAAAACATTTTTAATATCTGCTGATTTTTTGTCCCTTCTTCTTCACATGAAGAATGGGACTTAAGTTGAAGTACCGAAATGACTGAATTACTTGCTTTCACAACAATCAACTGTCCTGCTCCTATTGTTTATAGAAACCACACATGTACTTGAAAATTGTATCAAGAATATGATCAATCATATGAAATCTCTAAGCTTGCATACGCCTTTTAATTTGAATAGAATTACCCCCTCAAACCTTCTTTACTGTGAATGGTTGATATCCAAAATATAAAATTACAGTAAAATCTCTTAACCAACAATATAAAAATTACAGCATTTTTGAAGATATAAATTTCAATCCAGAAATTAGGAATGCGAGATAGAAATATGTCACGGGCTAACAACCTGGAAACATTATTGTACGAAAAACTTGTCTCATGTCCCCAGGACACCAGCAATAATCTTGTAAATAAGCAGACATTCGAAATTATGTGTCATCACACTAAGTAGTACACAGCTTATTTTCATGTGATAATATGCAGGGTAATTTTAAAATGGTTTAATTTTATTTTTTTGAAATATGAAATCCTGTGCATGTATTCTTTTAACTAATCTGTTCAATTTTCCTATTTTGTTTATGTAATTGTGACCAATCATTTAAAAAACATGACCAACAGACTTCACATGTTACAATTTCTTCAGATGGCACCACAAAACATAAACAAGTACGTTTAGAAACATATATTCAATTATCTGAAAAAAAAAAAAAAAATCTGGCATTGGTGGAGTCCTACTGCTGCCAGTTAGTTTGTTAATCCCAAACTTAATTCAAAGCATAGATTTCAGTAAATTTCTTTTAAATTATGTTAAAAATACCAAGATAAGAGAATTGTGAAGTAAAATTAAAATCCCTCCCTGCCCCCCCCAAAAAAAACTTTTTATTTTTCTTTAAGAAAATTATCAAAAAATCAGTAGAAAATAATTTAAAAAATTGTTATAAATATATATTAAAAAGATTTTAAAAATATAGTAAAATGCCAAAAAAATAAAGGTTACTTTTGAATTCCTTGAATGAAAAGAAATTAAAGGGGAGGAAAAAATTCAAAATCTAGCTAAATGATGGTATAGGTCAGATGAAAACTGTTTAGGAGTTTGAGAATATACAGGGTGTCTCAAAAGAGTGGAACAATAATTTATTTCCTTAAATATCGCACCTAGACATATACTTCCCGTTACTAAGTTTCATCACATAAAGTAGAAATTTGTGTGGAAACACTTTGGTTTCTGTAGAAGTTCGAAATAAAAAGTTAACAAAATAAAATTTTTATTTGTTCCCTATAGAGCAAAAGTGTCAATAAGTAAAATGTTCCTTTTACACCCATATATGTATCAACTAAGTTTCACAATTATATCTGCAAAATTTGCAGAGATTTATTAATTTTTAAACTTAAAGAGACTGCTCACAAATTTATGTGGAGATGTTTATTGCAGAAATGCAAATTTCTTCAACATAGAAAAACTGCAAATCATTTGCCTAGTAGTACATCATCCAATCATCATGGATTGAAAAAATATTGCCAATGACGCATACTGTTCCTCAGTTTTATTGACAGATAGTTGGAACTATCCACTTGATAAAGAATACAAGGACAACTAGAGAAAATAAAATTTAACATAAAACAGGAAAATAGCCTAATATTCGACAATAATATTAAGTTATTTGCTCTCAGGGTTGTGCATATTATTAAGCTTTACCTAAAGGCAGTGACAACCCGTCCTGTAGGGTTGTAGAACTCACTAAAATTATTTTTAAAAATCAAATTTTCGTTTTTATTCTTATTTGATTATTTCTTCACTCTGAGAGTTCGATTATCAACGAAAAAAGATGAAAATGAGAAAAGAAGACAGAAAATGAATGAAAAAGTAAGACAGACGTAGGATGGGACCACACATCAAATAGTTTTGGAAAACACCCAAAGCGTACAACTAAGTGACATAATGGGCGAAGGAGGATAGTTATCCTTTCTGTCTTAGCCAGAACTGGATTTTCAGATGCTCCTGTTTAGAGCTAGGCAAACTAATGTTTTTTTTTTTTTTTCACTTCAATCTCACCCAATGTTTGCTCTTTTGATTTGCTTTTCTTTGATTTCTCTTTCATTGGCTGTTTTAGGTTTTAGATTCACTTTCATATTGTCTCAACGGGAACTTGGCTGGTCACTATGTATTCGATTTCAGTTATTAAAAGTAACTCACTGATAAAAAAAACCAGTGGGAGTGGCCTCCCCTAAACTTTCTCGTATACTGCTCAAAAATTTGTCATTTCCCCTCCCCTTGCGTGGATAAAAAAAATCGAACCTACTGTAATCCAGAATGCAACGAATATCAGAAGGTTTTTCATTGCAGATTATAGTGATTGTAAAATATTTAAGTGAAGAATCATATTAGAAGAGATGCCTATGTATTAAAACTTAGCAATATTTATTTTCCATCACACTCCAGGAAGATCCGCTATTATACGAGCGAGCGAAAGCATAACAGGAGATAAAACACATTAATCACAAACTCCGTCTCAAGGACGTAATCCTCCCGCTTAATACCAGAGATAGCTAAGTAGGCATGCGCGTGGAGATGGTTTTGAAACGAAGGCTTAATAAGTATGCTATTATACAAACCGACAGACAGTCAACCCGTTGACGGATTTGGCCCAAAATTTTATACGGACCTACATTCATGACGATAAAACTGTGTACCAAATTTTATCGATCTGGCTTTTCAAGTTTTTGAGTTATAGCGTTCGCATGACCTCGAACATACAGACAGGCAGACTTCCCGTGGACGGATTTTGTCCAAAAGTTGATAGAAACCTACAAATTATGTTTCAAGTTTACATACCAAATTTCATCCCTTTATCTCTAATAGTTTTCGAGTTATCGTGTTCACAGACACACACACAGACACACACACAGACAGACATAATTCCAAAATTGTGTTTTTCGGACTCAGGAAGGTCTAAAACGTGGAGATTCGTCAAAATCTCGAGTTCGAATTTTTTGACGATTACAATACTTTCTCTTTGTATACTTCGTATACGAGAAAGTAAAAAGACTGATTTTTTGAAATACAATTCAGATAATTATAACTATAAGTTTGGACTATTTGAAGGTACAGCTATTTTTGAAAAGTTGTATTTCAATTGTATTCCAGTAATATTTTTATAGCACTGCTTGTTTCTGAGCAGAAGAGCTATCATTCTGATATATCACCATGGATATTTTCTGAAGGTTCTCAAGATGAACTATTTTTGTAAATAGTTCTATTAATGTATCATTTGACTATTTTTTTGATTTAACAAATACTTTGTTATTTCCTGATTCTGCCCTTTAAATAATTTATTAAAATATGTATATTATCCCTAAAATGTACGTTGAAAGACTGTATCAACAACAGTAAAAGGTATGGAAAAGTGGTCTAAGTCAACAAATTTGTCTTCTTGTATCTCTGAAGTTTTGAAGATAGAAGTGTGCAACTTTGTATATGAATAGATGAATGTAAGAGAAACATTTTACTCACTGGCATTTTTGCACTACGGGGCCATATAAAAATTTAATTTTTGTAACTTTTTATTATCAAACCCCTTAGAAGTCAAAGTATTTTCATACAAATTCTTACCTTATTTGATGAAATTTTGCAATTAGAAGTACATGTCTGGGATCAATATTTAAGGAAATAAACAACTGTTCCATTTTTTTTTGGATACCCTGTATATCGAAAAAACAAACAAGAGAATGCGGTTGGTTTACTCACAGAAGGTGAAATCTAGTTGCCCTATAAATAGGACCTTTAAATAGGATAAATAGGTTAAGTAAGATTCTACTGTACACATTTGAAATTAAAAGTCTGTATTTTTATAAAATTACAGTACATTCTCAGTTATCCAGCCTAGTTAAAAAAAATAATTCTCCGTAATAAAATGAGGAATAATTTACTTTGTCCGGGTGCTGTATGCAGATGTCTGCTACAATCCACAAAGGACCTTTTTGAAAAACCAAAAAAATGTCAGACTCTTTCATCTCAAGCCTACCTTTCATATAAGTATAATCATATATCAATGAACAATATGATAAGTTTAAATAATTTTGTAAGAATGAAACATACATTTTACATTAAATTTTTTTATTATAAAGTACTCTTCAGTGTGCATGATTTTATGTTTCTTGCAGTTAAGTTAGACATTATAAAATTTATCTTCAAATGTGTACAATATTTTAATTTTTGGATTTTCTTTTTCTGTCATCAATTCTTAAAATGCACAGCACAGTAAACATCAAATATTTATAAAGTACCAGCCTCTACTAAAAGAGCAGGTTTGGTATGAAAAGAATGTTTTTAATGGTATGTGAGGGGAAAGATGTAAACATTTTTTAGAACTCTGATACATCTAGCTCTTTTTGCTAATCTTAAAAGGTCGTTTTAACAACCCAGTAACTTTTTTATCCACAAACAAAATTATTAAAGTCCAGAAAGCAACTATTTCTGTAAGGAAATATTTAAGGTTGAATAATAAAATAAATAGTATAATGCACTAAAAATATGTACATATAATAAATTTTATAACATACCATTTCTCCAGACAAATAATCCTGAAGTAACACAAAGATAACAGCATAATCTAACTAAAACTTGAAAAGTAAATGAAACAAAGGATACACAGATGCTCTTAACTTGTCTTCAGAATTCTCACTATACATTTCTTAGAAGGCAGTACAGTTGAACATGTATCGCTCAAGAAGGTTTTTAAGGAAAGCAAATTAGGAAGTCAATGTTTTATGATTAAAAAGCACTGAAAAAATGTATACCTTTCGGTAGGGATTACCACTTTGACAACTGCATTCGATAAAAGCTGCAGAAGAAGATGTCGACACCAAATAAAGGTAAGAACAGATATCGATTATTATGAGAAAAGCATTTTTAACAACATAATATGAATTAAACTACAAAAGAATATATGAAACTTCTTATTTGTGAAATAATTTTGGAATTCAAACAAAAAATGTGCAAAAATCTTTCTTTGAAGGAAATATATACAGTTTCACAAAACTTGTTCATTATCTTTAATACAAAATTTTATAAATATACCAACAATATGATTTTTCTAAAAATATTTTTGGTTTTCAGATAAATGGGAAAAAATACTACACAAAATACAGAATCTAAAAGAAAAAAAATTGATATGACCTTAAAAATAAGTAAATTAAATATTATGTGCAATTTTTAAAATTTATGTTTGTCCAAAAAATGTATTAACTATTTTCTTTCTATGAATAATACAAACCTACACTTCTACTATTCTTCAAAAACAGAATTGAATGGCAGATTTTATTATTTAGACCACTCCCCCAATTTTTTTATTATTTAATATTCATAAAATCCCCTCAAACAATGTTTTGTAAAATTCAGCAGTCAAATATCTGAAAAATGGGAATAAAAATTTTTTTCCTACAGACTGTCGACAGACAAATGGTCTTTCCATTCACTTTTTTCTGTATGGGATATGAAAAACTGTTTTTAAGGCTTTCAGTGGATTTCTTTGTATACCATGCTGATTTTTATAAGCAGTACTTGAATTCCACTAATGCTTTAATAATATAGAATTTTTATAGAACAATGAATAATTATGTCAGATATTTAAGAATTTGAATACTCAACATTAAGTATATGAATTTAAAATATCATTTTTCATAAATTACAATTACTAGCAAAACCGACAATCAAGTTATGTAGAAAAGGTTTATTGTACCTTGACAGAAAACAACCGACTTACATGAGTACTAAGAATTTTCAATCAATCAAAATCTAATTTATAAGCATAAACTATACTACCAGCATCAGTTATTGCATTTACAGATGAAATGTAGAAAAGATGAAATCTTTTTATATATGAATAATTTCAAAATTATAATTCACATGCAATTATTTCATATAAATATGATGTGTAGAGAATAATATTAATGTAATCATTGAAGCACTGAGACGGATAGTAGTGCAAATATTCCCGAGTTCTTAATCTACTGCGAGCTGATTCATTTAATAAATATGCTTACCCATTAATCAAAAAGAAACACAATATAAAGTTAAATGATTTTAAAGACAATCCCAAAATAAATTGTCCTTTCGTCTAATATCCATACTTACCGACAAAAGTATATAAGTGCATACAAGCATTAAAAAAGATTATATGTATAAACAAATTATAAATCTTAATTATCTTAAACATTAAGCATAAGGCAAGATGATTAATGTTTAAGATAATAGACAAAAAAAGAAACACTTAGTTTTGAAGTTGATAACATTTTTTAAATGTTCAATAATAAATTGATAGAATATCCTTTATTAAAAATTACAGAAAGAGAAAACAAACAGGGCCTGATGTTCAGTATATACCTGCTCGAAGGACTCCTTAGTTTCAGGCTCGCCTGGCCATAGCTTGTGTCTGTCCTTCTTATCTAACTGAGCATTAAATGGCAAGCCAGACGGAGGTGGAGGGAGAGTAAGTTCAACCATCGCGGGAGGAATATAAATGGGGTGAGGTGGAATAGGCACAGCTTTCCCCCAGCCAAGCTTCATTTCAAAACTCATCACATCTTTTCCTGAAAAAGTAATTTTTTAAAAAAATATTTACACTTCTCATAATTTTTGCTACAATAGAAGACTCATTTGTGACTAATTTCCAGATTAAAAGAACATTCTTTACAAACATAAAATATTGTGATTACTTTGTTTCATTTTTCAACAACTGGACACAAGTTTTGCAACTCGAATCCATCTTCAAAATACATATTTTGAGATATAGTTGTTTTCATAAAACATCACAGAAGACATTATAATGTTGCATTTTTCAACATTAATTATCACTTTATATGAAGTTGTGGAATGGATTGGAGTTGGTTCATTTCTGTACAGCAAATTAGACACATTTAGATACAGTTTGCAAAAATAAATTCAGAATATATAAAACTAGTTCCTCATTGTATCTACTGGCATGTACTTCTAAAGAAATGTAACAACATGCAAAAATATTACATAGAGAGGAGAAAACAAGGTAATAAAGAAAAAATAACTTATTTTACATAAGTAAAAATTCAATCCATTAATGTTCACAGAAAGGAAAAAAAAATCTCATTTGTGTATATGGGGATAAATACAGTAGTTGAGAGGTTTCTGACAAATGGTCTGAAATATAATGGATAAGAATGAGTTCCAAAAGATAAATGTTATGTTTGAGGACTAAATTTCAACTTCTGCAAGCTGAACCAGTTGAAAATTATGAGACAGAAATAAAACAAAAATCCATAAACAATAAACTTTATATAGTATTAACATTATTTAAGTTTCACTTCCATTTAGTTCATATATTCTTTATAAAGAGACGCATCAATGGAAAAACAATCTACAAACAATATGTAACAATCAAATTTAGCGATGAAATGCCAAACAGTCAAATTGAAACAGGACTTCACTTTGCCTGGTTAATTTTTTTTCTGTAATCAGCATTTTTCAATTTACAAACATTAAGATTAATGCAGAGTTAAATTAGTTAATCTAAAGCTACCAAAGCAACACAAATATGGCCTGAAGAATCTTCTACAAACAGAGAACTTTGCTTTCTTATGAGGAGTTAGGCACATTTTGCATTTGAATATCATAATGCAAAATACAAAATGTAGGGATGTGGAAATGATATTATACAAAAATATATTTCACTTTTAAGGATATTGTTACAAAGCTATAAAGTTGTTTCCCTGACACACTAATCTTATGGCTGGGAAAAAGAGTTTTACAGAGATTTTACTAGAGGCCAAGCTAATAAACTCTGACCTTAACGAACATTTTGGAAACAAAATGAGGCTTCTAGAAAATACCAGAGTTATGGTCCTATTTCTACTATTAACGGAAATATCAAGAACCTTTGAGAGAAGTCTATGGCATAAATACCAAGAGCTCATCAAGTCAGTCAGTCATCTTTGGAGCTTTTCATAGCAGTGCAAGCTGCTAGACATTGAGTGCTATTGAAAGTGCTGTTACTGAGATTTAGTAGTTATCTGCTGTCCACTTGTGTTATTAGTTTAAAAAAGTGCTGATTCAGTTTTGTTACATGTGGTACAGTTTGTTTTCTGAAATATTCGTGCCATAAAGAGTCATTATTTTTTTTATTATCCTGCTTGTTGGACTGCATTCACGTACATCCACTGGATGATTTTTGTAACAATATAATTTCATAAAAATTAATGACTATATTTAACATTCTAAGTGGACAGGTGAGCTAGAGTAATCTGATAAACTTAACTTTAGTCCAGATAAATGATTTTAGATCTATTTAAAGTAGATAAAATTTTTATTTTTTCATTTACAAAGAGAAAGTATTGCATAAATTCAACCTCAAAATTTTGAAGAATATCCATGTTTTAGAGATCCTTAAATCTGAAAATACGATTTTTGGAATTGTGTCTGTATTTGCAACAACTTAAAAGGAAATAGCATGATGAAAGAAAAATGGCAAGCAATCTTAACATTCAAGTTGTAGATCTGTATCAAACTTTAGTTGAAAGCTGATAAAAATAGACTGCCTACCTATGAGTGTGTGAACATAATTAAAAAAATAGCTAGCTAGATGGATAAAATTTGGCATAGTGTCTATACTTTAAAATTGTAGACCTGTGTCCAATTTTGTACCAAATCTATCAAAGATAGTATGCCGACTTATTTGTCAGCATATCCACATGCAAGTAGACACAATAAGTGATTTCCTCAGATGGAAAAACAGAAGAAGGACGAGGGGGGAAATGCAGTTTTTTGACATGCCATCAAGACTTTGTAATCTAAAGAGCTTTTTAGCTTTAATGGTTTTTAGAAAATGTAGGCATTTATACATGAAAAAACTACTTTGAAATAGATATGAAAAATTGAAAAGTTTGGTTCAGACGATCTGATTTAGGAGGTTTAAATATAACATTTGAATTAATTTTAGAATAATAAACTTTATTTCTGAAAAATTCATTCTCAAGAAATTACTTTTTTTTCTTTGAAAAAGAATAAAGTTTTTCTTCCAGTAATAGTTAAGAATTAGAAGGGAGAAAATGTTTTAATTGAGAAATAATTTTGAGTAAAGCATATAATTTTTTTAAAAAAAGTTATCAAAGATCTTAACAAATGAAAGTTACATTCCACATTAAAGAAAAAAGTCTTAAAAGTCATTTCACACAAAAGAAGTCATAATAATCACAATTCTACTTAAATCGTACACAATTTGTCAAAGTGAAATAAAGTAATTTCATAATCAGCATATTTATTAATTAAATGGATGGCATCTCCAACACTTTTGAATAAAATATATCAAACTGTACATATTTTTTTTCAGACACCAAAGATTTTCATTTTTATAAATACCACAGATTTTTATTTGGCATGGGCATTGGAGATCCTTTATTTGAATAAAAAATGAACTGAATACTTAGCCATGGGTTTAATTTTAAATGAATTTTGAACTCCATTTATATTATATCATTTATTGTCAAAATGGATGCAATATATCTGGGGAGGGGAAAAGTAATTTTTCAAAATATATTGGTTCATAAATAAGCATTCTATAGAGAAAGGAAACTTAAAAATTTTACCATTTAAATTCTTCATAGCTCTTTCACCATCTTTTCTGTTCATAAATGCAACAAAACCACAATTACGCCCTCGAGCACGTTCCTCTTCAGATCGAGGCCACATGATTTTGACGCTAGCAAGAGGACCAAATCTTCCAAAAACTTCACATAGTTGTTGTTCAGTCATCTGGGAGAAAAAAATTATGAGAGATATGACCAATATATTCTAAACAAAGTGAAAGTTTTATTAAATTGTTGAAAATAATGACCTTTGGATTCAGATTTCCTAAATAAAGATTAGTTGTAGTTGGATCTCCAGTATCATACGAACCATATGAAGGATATCTATAGTCGTCAGCTGAAAAAAGAAAGAAACATTGTCAGAATTCAAAAATATCTTATGACAACAATTCAATATAATCTCAGTTTCCAAGTTTGTAACAGAAAATGTAACACTAGAAATTCTTCATTTCCATCTCTATATACAATAAAATGCATTTGTCTGATCAAAACTTAATAATCTACACTTAGTAATATTTGTGTTTTTTTAAAAATTATTTTTGTTGGTTCTATTGCTTAGAAAACAAATACGTTATTGTATCAAAAGTAAGCACATATTGTAATATTAACAAAAAATAAAATTCTTTCACAGAATAACATTTCCTAGAAATATAATTCAAGAACAAGAAACCTTTACAAGCATAATTTAAATCTAATGAAAGGAAACATTTGGGAAGCTATTTTTCACATTATTTATACTAAGAATATTAGAAATCAGTATTTTATTTTAGTATTGAATGCATTTTGAAAAATATTTAAATGAACTAACATTCTATATAAAATCTAAAAAACTCCTGCACTCCCCCCCCCCCACCTTGGTTTTCATATGACTTTTGTAATATATTAAAGTACCAAGGGTTTTATTATACAAGACTATCAAAACTGCAAGAAATCAACATATTGAGGTTTAATTTCCAAGCAAGAGAGAGAGAGAGAGAGATTATTGCTAAATGATGAATAGAATCCTTTAGTTCAGGTAAACTGACATATTAGCTTTGTTAATTAAAAAAAAAAATCAGTTGCCCTATGAACAATTATTTTTTCTTTTTGAAATCAATTTTAAAACATTCTGTACTATTGAAGAATAAGAGAAATTATGGGAAACTTATGGCAAATCATTAAGCATCTTCTCTATTTATATAGCAGGCATTTCTTTTTTGGTAGAGTGGGGTGGGTGTGGGAGGAATTGCTTAACCTCTGACATATATATGACACAGACACATATGTATGCATACAGTTTTAGGAAAATTGCAATAACTGTTAGTGCACAAAAAATTAAAATGCAAGAAGAAACTTTATTAGAAGAAGTTCCATTTTTATCTGGCTCACTGAATTACTGCCAATGTAAAATTAAAATATAAAGTAACAAGAACAAAAAAAATGACATTGTTAGACCTTTGACATGCATGGACAGATGTTTCTTAAAATGGCATTTTAAATACATTTAATGAATATATTTATTATTAAACTTAAATAAGTGATTTATACCTTTGCATCTAATCAGAGGATTAATAACTGAATGGGTAAATTCAGCATCTCTTTTTAATCGATTTATAATGCTGCAAAATGAACAATAACATTAAAAAAATTTTCTAGGCAGATTTTTTTTGTAATCAAAGTTCACCTCTTAGATTTCACGGGAGAAATTATCCATTTTGGTGAGAAACAGGTCTGGCGTCATCTTTGCCCAAACATCGGCGAGCTTAACCAGCAATGTACGCTTTTTCCCATTCACCTGATATAGATATTTTGCTCTTTTTTTCTATATTTTCCGACTATCACATCAGATTAAAATAAAGTTGAAATGATACAAGTATCGTGCTGTTCCTAAAGGTGTTAATACAACTAATAACAGCACCCGATACTTTATCTATGTGCCAAGAAATGACGTTCTTAGCAAAAAGTGGTGTAAAAGTGATGAAGGGAGACGATAAGGTCAATCCAAAACTGTCTGTGTATATCATTTTGGGGAGGGTAATAAATCTATATTATATCACAAAGCATTGTAAAAAAGCCTTGAATTCAATATCTGTTTTGTTTTGAATATACGCATAAGGCGAGATTAGCAGCATAAAATAAAGTTATTTATAAAGTAAATACTGAAATTTAAATAGTTATTTTTTCATGTATTATTCTGCTTTTGATTACATGGAATTTATATTTTAAGAAACCATTGTTACAGTATACCAATATCAGGAAGCACTTTAAAGAAGAGTCTTGAATTCCATATCTGTTTTGTTTCTAATATAAGTGTAAGGCGAGATTATCAACATATAAAAAATAAACTTAAAAAAAAAAAAAACTCACAGTGCTGATTGTGGCTTCATGAAAAAATACCTGAAATTTTAGCAGGAAAATTATGTGTAGGGGAATGAATATGTATTCAATCATTACGGTGCAGATTCAACTTTTGCATGCAATTTTTAATATGCTTTTTTTTCCACATATGAAATTGATTTAATTTATTTTGTCTTAGTTCATTAGTTTTCAATAACATTCTTTAACACACATGAAAAGAAACCACCAAAATTGATAACAAAACAATATTAAAAACATAATAACATTTTGTATAAATAGCATTAATGAATATATAAATTCTTATAGGATCCTTCTTAAGTGAGGTAGTTATTCTTAGTTATGGCATGGCATTTTCTAAAAAATTCATTTGGATTGACTCAGCATAATCCAAAGTAAACAACAAGAATAAATGAAAAAAAAAAAAAAAAATTAAACCTAAAATTTTTTTCCTGGTTTTTCATATTTCTTATAAAAAAAATGTTTCATATTACTACAAAATTAATTACTCATGAAATGATTTTTTTAAGAAAGTGAAAATTAGGACTTTTAATTATATTTTAAATAAAACATTTCATCCTAGAATTCCGTAGTATGGATTATAATTTGTGTAGTCTGTAGTAGAAGTTGAAATTGTGCAGAAACTCTGGAGAATCCATAGTAGTTTGAGTCTTTGGCACTCTTAATCTTTAAAAAATAGATTTATCAGAAAATACCGGAATTCTGGTATTAAGAATGAAGAAAATACCGGATTTCTGGTATTAAGGCTGAAGAAAATACAGGATTTCCAGTATAATACCAGAATACAATCACCCTTGAACTTACTTTGCTTTTTTAAAAGTTTATTTTTTTATTTTCACACATGACACAGGCTTGGAACAAATAAAAGTTGAACTTCATAAATAATGAATTGTGCTAAATATAAATATCAAAAACTTAAATAAGTATGATTAATTGAACAATAAAACGAATAGATTTCTACAAAAAGTGCTTGAGATGTTAAAAATATTGTGGAATTATTTTATAAAAAAAATTAAGAATGATAAAATCTGATGGAGAAAAAGTTGAAATCCACGTTTCCGCGGAAATGTGTCGTGTCTGTATTTTTAGTGAACTTTGGTATTTATCCATTTTTCTTTTATGATTATATGTTTAAATAACATAACCAACTTATACACGTCCCACTACAGGCCACAGAAATTTCCCAATGCCAGAGTGTAATGAAATTTATACAGGACCAACTTCATAACAATCCTTACCATATGCAGAAAAACACATTTGAATATTTACTTCACATGAAAACTTAAGTGCAAACATATATACATGAAGATGTACTTGACCTTTTGAATCAGAAAATTGCAAATGTCAGAGCGTAATTAAACTTTTAAGGGACTAACATCATAACATTCCCTACCATATGTAACCCCCCCCCCATTTGAATACGTACTTTACATCAAAAGTTAAGCGCTCACATACACACAAGATTATACAGAATTACCTGAAAAAGGGCAAGGATGACATCAATATCTACTAGGCCAATGAGAGGGTGTTTCGGATTGCATCACCATTCCTGCTATTTCAGTGCATCTTTCGCCCTCATTATTTATATAAATAAATTTTTATGTAAAATTTCACTTGCATATTTGAAATTAGAATGATTTTTTTCTATAAATATGGATTATTTTCAAGAGCTTTTAAAAAATGCTGAACTTCCCCATTGTTTCTGAACATTCAATTAATAGAAAGATGTATTTCTGCCAACTTAAAACTTGTTTTAAACTTACTACTGCATGTTCCAAAAAATATCTTAACAAGAGTTTATTTCATCAGTAAAAGCCAGCATTGTTAATGTATAGAGAACTGAAATATACTATGTTGCTTTCTTAGAAAACTGGCGAGTGATAACGAAAAGGATTTAAAATTCTTAATTTAAAACTTAGATTTTATAACCATATTATTGACTATAACCATATAACCACATTATTGACTCACCTAGACGCATTTGTGTTTCCACAGGTTCAACAGGTCTCCCAACTTTAACTTGTTCTTTAACAACATTTTTTAAACGATGTCTCTCTTCTCTTTCTTCTTGAATCCTGTACATAAATAGTTTTATTAAGCAAATATCTTTGGATTATGAAATGTAGTTAAAATTAAACACAATGCAGAAATAATAGTAATTACTATTAACCCTTTCTGGCATGGTGGTTGTAAAAGACTATCTATATCTATATTCCCAAAAGTTGCATCACTTTTGAGAATATAGATGGCAGCAAACTGAAATATGAGTTGCATTTTGGGATTAATCTTATATTTAAAATGCCACAATTTCTTGATTCATAAATGGGAAAATTTTTGAGTTCTTGAAAATTATAATTTTAACAAATCACTTGACCATTTTCCTCTATTATTCTTGAAGTATTAATTTATGATTTTGTGTAAGATTAAACTTTATTTTCTGAACGTATCAAGATGGTTGTCCACGAAGCTTAAAATCAAAATGTGATAGAATGCCTATAATGATCGTAATTAGTTGAGAAACAATATCAATCCAACAAAAAAAATAAGATAAAGGATAATCAACTCCAACAAAATTTAGAAACAGATTTGGATATTACAATATTTGACCATTTTAGCACAAATGATTTACACTTTTTTTAGATGTATCGGCCCTTTTTAAAAACACTAAAATGTTTCCAACTAGCATTACATGGTTTTTCAGATTACTTACATTCGTAACTCTTCCTTAAAGAGTTCAAGATTGCTCTTCTTCTTCTCCTTTTCTTTCTTTTTATTCTGCAAGACAAAAATATATAAATGTTATTGCCATACTTATTTAAAGAAAAGTCTTATTAAGTCTTGGACAGGATTCTAGTTTAAGGATAACACTATAAAAAAATTTAATTATTTGCAAATGCAATCTCTATTTTCTGCACATAAGCGAATCCAGGGAGGGGGCAATCGGGCTGCAGCCCCCTCTCCCAGAGCTATATCTTATTCTTGATTTTATTTAAAATCACTAACTGTTTGTTCTTAATTTCTTTTTTTTACAAAATAATAAAATCGTGACAACATTGCTTTCTGGCTTGACAGGCTCAAAAGTTTTCCTACTTTTCTAGTCATTCCACTTGTACTTGTAGCGTTGACGCGGTCGAAGACATTTTTTGGCTAGTTATTTCATTGTATTTTTTATTAAATTATCGAAAGTATTGTATTGTTCTTTATGATTCTTATTGTCAAGTGAGTAAAATTAAAGTGTTTTGGATTACATAAGCCAAGAGGTTTGACATTCGTCACTGCGATACAAAATTTTATGACCTCCGCCCCCCCCCTCCCGACCCAAATCCTGGATTCGTGACTGCATAATGATATCGTTCTTTCAGTGGCGAATCCAGAGGTTGCTGTGGGGCTGCAGCCACCCAGAGCTAAGCCAGAATTCTTGATTTTATTTAAAATCATTGCAACTGTTAGTTCTTAATTTCCATTTTAAAAAAATAGTAATAAAAACGTAACGACATTGCTTTTTGGCTTGGACAGGCTCAAAAATTTTCCTACTTTTCTAGTCATTCCACTTGTACTTGTAGCATTGACGCGGTCGAAGACATTTTTTGGCTAGTTATTTCATTGTATTTTTTATTAAATTATCGAAAGTATTGTTTTGTTCTTTGTGACTCTTATTGTCAGGTGAGTAAAGTTTGTAAAGTTAAAGTGTTTTGGTTCACATAAGCAATGAGGTTTGACATTTGTCACTACGATACAAAATATTTAGCACCCCCAGACCTGAATCCTGGATTCGCCACTGCATAAGCACATGATTATTTATAAGTTTCTGAATTTCCTAATGTTTAGTAAGATGCTCAATAAGTTATTTTAAACATATCCATGTGAAAATAATTTTATTATCAAACTCCATTTAAAGATAGTCATTAAATTAAAGAAATATAACCCTTCTAAAAGTTTTAGAACTGAAAGAGATAGGGATATGTACCTGACGTTCTATTCTTTCTGCTTTCTCTTTTGCAGTTTCTTGTTTTTCTTCAGGAGCCTTTTTGACCACTTCAGCTAATTTTGGAGGTTTATATAATTTCCCTGTTTGTACAGTAGGCTTCTCTTCTGCAATAAAAAAAGATATGCATGCAAGATTAAAATCCAGGGTTCATACACATTTCCTTAAAAGAAAATCAAGGACTTTTAAGTACTAAAAAACCCAAAAAATAAGACCTCTAAATTGAATAAACTTAACGAATTGTCGCACATTTTTAAATAAAATGTCTCATTTTTGCAAATTCAACCTATTAGATGTTAAAGTATAATATAAAACATAGAAGATGCATTACAAATTTAACACAACAAAACTCCTAAAAATATGAGTTAATAAATTGATGAAAAAAAACCCCATGAAACTGGTAATCAAATTAAATATCTTTTAATTCCAAACTTTTTTCATTCAATTTTACATCCAAGGTATTTATTTTAATTTCTTTTTCAGAAATTGTTTTTCTTAGTTCATGCGATTGAATAAATAAATTTATGTCTTTTGACTTTTCAGCCTCATTAGCTAAATCATTTGCTTTCTCATTTGTTTGGTGTATGTCCGTTTGGAGGAACATTTTCTTTTGTTTTAAAAAATCTATTTCCTCCTCTAGAGTTTTTTGTTTCAGTCTTTTCTTTGGATCTTTCACTTTCTAAATACTGTATGTATTTTGCTCTAGCTGAGGTGGCAGCCGTCCTCATATCTTTAGTAATTTTTATGTCATAAATAGCCCAGACAGCTTAATAAATTCATGATTTACACGCTGGGAAATATATGAAGCATCTTTTAAATTTTCTATTTCCAGGGCCTTGTAAACCAAAAAAACCTCATTGTCTGTGTGACAGTATTAATACCATTTTGATAATCTTCCAAACTTTTTCATAATGATTATTGCTAAAATAAGTTTGTAAAAAAGTATCAAGGGAATCACTCTTTGGATTGAAAGAAGTAAATTCAAATGAATTTGGATTTACAATATTTAACAGAAAATCTGCATAGAGTAACAAAATTTCGTCACAATCTTTTTCCAAAATACGTTTATTTTGCGACAACACAATCAATACCTTTTTCATTTTTTCCTGTGCTTTTTCGGGATATCCAGCCATTACTCATGGATCAATGCAAATCGCAGGTCTTACTAGTGCGTAATTCACAGGACATTTCTGCATGAAATGTTTTGTCATTGTTATGGTGTTTTTCCGACTATCCTGTCTGAGTGTGAAAACATTCTTGTCTGCTAATCCCTTATTTTTATCTTTTCTTTTATTAGTTGCTCTGCAGCAAATCCTAAATACACTTAACTTTTAACATTATACAAGTTTGGATCACTGAAGTTGAATTTGTATAAAGTCTCAGGTTTTTCAATTCTTTCATTCTCCAGTTTCAAAATTTTGAAATGTTGAATGCAATCATTAACAAGTTTTAAAAACATCACTGGCAAAAAATGGAAGTAAAGGTTTATGACTTTGATACTGTTCTAAAAATGATAACAGCACTTTTGACAATCATTCCTATGGAACCATGGACTAATAAAGGCCATCTGTAACTCCTCCCTTATTTCCCAAAGTGTATGCGATGGATACGGATTCGTAGAACGCGAGCAGTGTCATCCCCCCACCCATTCCACGAGAGCCACGCCGACCAAGATTAGAGCCGCCGAGAAGGAGGAATTAGAAAAACAATAATTAGTGAAATTTTAAATTTTTTAATAATGGAAGAGTAAAAAGTAAGGACTTTTAAGGATGCGTACGAACTCTAACAACAACTCTGTACACAAGCAAATATCATTCAACGAATCTGACTGAAAATTTTTTTAAATGAAGACATGCATACTTTAATACTGATGATTTTGGGTGCTTAAATGACTTTCACTTAATGACAAAGAAAGCTGGTCTTGGGCATTTGGCAAGTTTTGAGGTAGATAGGTATGCACAGACAATTACTGTGCTGATCTATACACTTGTCATTGAATTGGAGAGGGGGTGTTGATTAATCGAGTGGGTGGTTTCCGTTCCACAGACTATTACTACAAGCCTTGAAGAAGGAAAGGACACCCCAACATGTAAAAAAAAGCAAGGATTCAATACTAGACTATTACAATGCAATAAATCAAAACATTGTGTAGATAGATTTATTGCTTTGAATAGTAGGAAGTCGATGACAAACCAGAGAGAACAAGTACAATTCATACCTCATGCTTCTGAAAAGTAGTATTTGCATAATTGGAGGCTTAAGATAACTTAATACCATTGGAAAAGAATTAAAATGGGGAGAGGAAGACCAACCAGAAAACATACTTATAACTATAGAGCAAGTTTAAATTTAACAAATTTTAGTTTAAATGAATAAGATTCTTCAGTTATGAAGTGAACTGTAAAATATAAAGAAAGAAAAGAAGTAACATACATGATATATAACAGATGCACAACAGAAATGATAATTAACACTAAATTTGAAAAAAAAAAATTACAAATTGTTTTGAATACATGTACATTTTTAAGTATACCTGTAATTTTTTCTAAAGTTTTAACGTAACAAAATGGGTTTTTGATGGAGAACATTTTGATAATGCTTAACAGATATAGTTGAGTGGTATCAAATCCATATTTAAAGGTAATTAATATACTATGCTGGTTAATTCCAGTTCATTATTGTCTTGAAAAACTTGATAACTTTGTTCCAGGCGGATAAAATTCTTCAAAAATTAAATGGGGAGTTTTGGGTTCAAGGATACTGCCATTTCTGAAAAATATCTGCATCAAACTTTAAAAATATATATATGAGAAGAAGTCTCTGAAGGGGAAGTCCAATATTTTTTTCAACTTTGTATTGTCATTTTTCCAAAAATACCAGCATTTTATTTAATTAAAACACACACATACAGCTATGTCATCATTCTTAAGCCAAAGTTAAAACCCAGAACAGAGAGAAAAAGAAATCTGTTTGATAGAACAATGACAGATTTTTGAGTTTCCAAACTGAGAAGATATTCCCAAGTTACTTACAGCTCAATATGGAATACTAGGTTAATTTATTTATGACACAAAAGATAAACAATTTCTGAATCAATCAGAAATACGAATTCCATTAATTTACTACACTTAAAAATAATTTACGATACATAATTTTTAAAAATATTATTGCTATAGGCTAAATATTTTACAGTAGTAACTGAAATATTTACAGACATGATTTTCTATACCTAAATACCTTTAAAAAAATGAAAAATCAAGACAAAGTTACCTCCAGAGCCAGCATTAATGACAGTTCCTCTGACAAAAAGTTTCCCATGCTTAACTGGTTCATCAAAAGAAGCTAAAAATTCCTCATAAACTTCTGCTGCTGCTTTTTCTTCTTCCTACAAAATCATTTACATACTTTAAATATAAAGTAATAAAATATTTTTTTTAAACAAGCTAATGAGAAATTTTTAATACAAGGGACAAATAATATATGTTTTTTCATGATTCTGCAATTTCCTTTCAATTAAATGGTAAATTTCTATACCAACATTCTTCTTTCATTATAATTTAGAACAGAATAAAAACATTCAAAAGCAAGTCAATTTTTGTAAAGAATGAAAATCTTTGTAGATATTTATGAATTAATCTATTAAATAAATACCTACTGATAAATAAGTTTTTATCTTAAAACTCTCTTAATGTTGTGCAATATTTTCAAATAATTAGCACATAGCAATAATGAGATTCATAAACTTAAAAATAAAATTTGAAAACATTAAAATTCGATAAAAGCAAAAAGACTACACCAAAAAATCATCCACAGTAACAATGGTACAAATATAAACTTTTTAAAGTACTTACTGAACATTTCAGTTTTGGATCTTTCTTATTTTTATCTAACTCTGGTTTTGCATTCTTCTTTCCAACAGGATTTATATTAAATGCTTTTACTTTTTGACCCTTGAATAAGAAAAATACATATATATTAAATATTTCAACTTAAAAAACATAGATTGATTTATAGAAGATTATCTGTGGCAAAAATAATACTTTTTGCATATCAATGATGCAGGATAATATGGCCCTTTAAACACAGCTTTAGTTGACAGAACATGTTAGAAGTCAAAAAGACTGCAGGAATGCAATAAGAATGCATGTTATGGAAGTGATAAAATGTATGCAACAAGGAAATGGAAGATCTTCAGTTGATACCTTCAATATACACATTATGATAATAAAAAAAAATAGCAATACTTCTCTGTTTGTGGGGCTCCAGATCTGCCAAATCTTAGTGATAACTTTCATGAGCATCTCTTAATAACATACATTGGCACTAATCGATAGTGCTAACATTCATCACTAACATTGGTAGGTTTCTGTCTGGAGCCCTGCTAACAGAAAAGTACTGGCATAGTATTGTCTAGATGATTTTTGATATATTTTGCCTCCTAAAAATTTGGTCTCTGAAGTACAATTACATTATTTAGTATTTATAATTTATTTATATATATATATATATTATAGCTATATAATTATATTCAAATTAAATGTTTATGTAAGAAATGTATATATAATTATATGTATAAAAACATAAGAAGACAGAAAATGATTCAACAAATAAGAGACAGGTTAGGGCTGCAAAGTGAGTAGCCCTCAAACGCACCAAAATTCGCCCACTGCTCAGCAATGAATGGGGAGGGGAAAAGCAATCCTTTCATCCTGTAACCCTCCAGCTCCGGTTTGTAGTGACCAACCGAGAGAGATATATGCTTTTTTCCCCTCACTCCCTCCAAAAGTTCACCTTTGCTTTCTCGGTATGTTTTTCTTCACTTTCTCTCATGGGTTTCTGCTTTGCTTCATATTGCCTCGACAGAAACATACCTGCTTTGTTGAATATTTATTTTCTTTTGTTAGAAGTCACTCTTCAAAGAAAGGTATGTAGATAATTTTCAAAAATATTATTCAGATGAAAATTTTTATAAGGAGAAATCAATCATTATTATTAGAGGTAAGCAAAGATAAACACTTTGAAGATCTTTACGAAATCCTAGCTTTGGCCGAGCAAAAAATTGAATACAATGCATGCAAGGTCACACTATGCCGGATTAGAACATTGTTCAAATATTTTCAAGAACGAAAACTCGGGACCAGTGAAAAGTTTTGCAGCACTGCTCATTTCTGGGCTGAGAAACCACCACTGTGTTCTATATTTCATATTTTTTTAGGATTTTACATAGTTTATTCCATTATATACAGTTCCATTATATATAATATTCCATATATACAGTTTTCATTATGTAACATCAGAAGCTCATAATCAAAACATTGATGAAATATAATAAATATTTAACTTTGACCATTCAATTAAAACTAATTCTTTAAAGATTTTAATGAAATTTTTCATTAGTAAAATTAACATAAAAATGTTTATTTTTAATAAAACAATTTTCCTAAAATATTTAAACAATTAATTATTAGAATATTTACACAGCAAAATAATATACATACTCTGGTAGGAGAATCACCACCTTTTGGAGCTGACATTATATAGAAATTACAGAAAATGTGGCTACAAGAGAAAGAAAATAACATTTTTCTATTTTTGATCAAAACAATAGATATTATATACAAGATTTTGAAGATTTTTGTACCAAAAAATAATTATAAATGAAAAGAAAATATTTTTAACAATTCAATTTCAAAATCGCCAGAAAATATAAACCCACAAGACTATATATGAAAGAAATAAAGAAAGTCCAAGTTGTAACAAACATAACAAGATACATAATTTTTTTTATCTAACAGCATAAAAAATGCATTTGCTTAATAACTGCAGTTTTTAAAAAGTTATATGATTCATTAGAATTATAACTACTAGTATATATATGAAAATTCATTTAATAAAGAAAAATAAAACATCATCTCATATACGTCTATAAAAAAGATATTGAATAATGAATGATAAATTATTGTTTTTGAAGAGTTCATGAAAACTATTTACATAAGGACTTCCGACTTCTTAGAAGAAATATTTCATAAACAATGTGTTTGAATTTGATGAAATACCTAAGATATCATAAAATCATCAATGAAAAAACAGTTTAATCTGCTGGTCTAACATCTTTTAAAAAACATATTTGAAACACTAATTTCTCAATAGTCAGTTAAATGATGCACATAAATGCGTATTCAATGGACAATTTAATAAACTTAATAAGTTGTCTTTGAAAATTAATTTAATAAGGAAGATGGAGAAGCTAATTTTATGGACTAAACTACAAATATTTTCTAGTTAAAACTACAAAGATTTACCTTACGGAAAGTCCTTATAAAGATTTTGCTTTAGGGATGGGAGAAATTCAAAGATGGTTTCCGAAGTTGAAGAGACAGTTTAATATCTCTTTAATTCTTTCATAGAACTAATTTTTTTAAAAATCATGTAAAAGCATTATCAAAAGTAATTTATACTAGGAAAGCTAACTAAATATTACATTTTAAGGTTACTCTATGGCTTTAAATTATTTTCCACATTTAGACAAGATAACAATATTCAGTTAAAATTTCTCAATGCAAGATCTCTATCAATTCTAAAATTTTGAAAGAAAGGCAAGAGAATTTCAAAGTGATTGGTGCAAGTTTTTGTCAAAATAACGAAGAATTCCCAATTTAGACTCATCAACTGAAATTTCTTTTATATTAAGTAACATTTACATCGGCAAATAACAACCCAGAAGCAGAATTATATCCATTGTGTTCTGTAACATGACCTCAATCAGTTGGAAATGTTCTGCAGGCAGTTTTTCCAAATTTGGCAGACCACAATAAAATGCAAAATAGATATAAAAATTCTATTTAACCAGTAGAATGTTTATTACTCATTAATGACAAAACATTATATTAAAATTAATTATTTAAAACCAAGGCATACATCCAGAATTTGCAATTTTGTCAATGACTTTTGAAGTCAGATACTGCAACATTAATGGGGAAGTACAGTTCACAAAATGTTTATGAAAATTTTGCCCATACATTGCGACAATAGCAGCTTTTGACAACTTTTTGACAGATTTATGGCAAGGTGGTGCATCATTGGCACCACCCATAAATAAACATTATTTTGTCAGTTGTTCCAACTGAACAATTTTGTTGATTGTGGATCCCAAGATTCACAAATTATTTTCGACATGGGAGTATAAATATTAAATACTGTAAATTTCATTAATCTGGGGATCTCTGATTCAAGCTCATTAATGGCATTTTTTTAACAGAGCCTTTTTTTAATCAGAAAAACTGAACCACTTTTTCTGCACTCTTCAATATTTTTATAAATCCAGTCAATAAAAATAGTACACTCAAAGAACAGAGCTTTTTATTCTTCTTCTGTGTGTGGTACACATGGAAAAACTGATTATGAATGTCACAAAATTTGAAAGAACTTTCAATTCTACTTTCTGGTCAGAATTGACATCATTTTTGGGGGAAATCAGATATTCGAAATTAAACAGAACATTTGTTCGTTTTATGATAATATCTATGTCATCCTCTCTTTCAAAATAAACCCTATATTGTTATAATAAGGAATCAATGTAATTTATATTTTTTGTAGATCTAAGCAGAAGGGAGTGATTTCCAAATTATCACAGGTAGAACACAGTTTTTTGGAGCTCACAGGAAGGGAAGGAAGGGGGAATTCCCTGGAATGTACTTAGTTCAGAAAACACTTCTGCTGAAAGTTTTGTATTTTTAAAAAGCATGATGGTAGTCACTAAGCATTTTTGAAATCCATCCATGCTTTCAGAATTAGCCATCTGTGCTAATTCACACTTCATGATGTGAAGATAAGTTTTCAGATTTTCTATGTGCCTCTCGTATTCAAAAGGCAATAAATTGGACTGCTGGACACATTCTGATACAGATGCTAGAAGGGAAACAATATCAGCAAATACAAGAATATCAAACATGTTTTTTTTTTTTTTTTTGCACAGCAGTTTGTCGTGGAGGCTATCATTATCACTTTTTCAAAAGCCACAACAAGACTTGTATACTCTGAAATAAATGAATGATAAACATCTTGCAATGCAACACAAATTTTAAGTTTTTAAAAACTTTTGGTTTAAAAAATGATGCATTCATTTCTTCTGAGCACTGTAAGAGTAATTCACCCCAAATGAACTCATTCATACAATTATTCACTGATACCATAGGGCAAATCCATGTGACTCACGTTACCATTTGACACCTTTTTTCAAAATTAAATTCGATATATATGAAAAAATATTATATTTGATTTTAAAAAAGTTTTTTTACGGACCTCTGGGGTACAGTAAGAAACTAGGGATGTCAATAGTTTAAAATTTAATATGAACAAATGGTATCCAGACTCTAATTTAGCACTGTGACTCACATTACAAAAAAAAGGAAATAAAGTTTTGGGGTTAATGTAAACCTAGAATTGCTCCTCTTTCAGTACAGCAGAGTAAAAAAGAAATATTTTATAAAATGAATAACATTTCCAGGTTATGATATACACAAAAATAACATTGTATTTTTTATTAATTATGTATATTAATCGAACATTTTGATTGTGACTCGCAATACATATGACTCACATTACAAAATAAGATGTCTTTATTTCCAAATAAATTATTAAAAAAAAATGACCTATCTATTTTTTAGTACTATAAATAAGTAGAAGAAACGGTAACAATTTTTAAAAATTTACAGCTATAAAAAGTTAAACATAGATAAAAATGAACTTTTTTGTGACTCACATTACAAAAAAATTATTGACTATAAAAGTTAACCTCTCTCATTTATTTTAAATGCAAATTCTAAAATAATACTTTTATATTTGTTTTATAGCATAAATCTATCAAAAAATATAATTATTCAATAGAAACATGCTAAAACTTGTAAAATACATGTTTAAAATTGATTCAAAGCTCAGAAAAATTCATCAGAACATGTGCTCTTGAAACAAGTCTTCACGTGAAATGAAAATAGTGAACCAGGTGTTGCCATATTCTAATTGGTAAACTTCAATCTATATACAACACATACAAAATAAAGTTGAGTGGTTTCTTTTAATTTTTTTTTACACTTTATTTCCAATGTTATGTGGAATTGCCCCACAGCGTCTTGGATAATCGGTACATTTTTTACATATGTCTGGACCAGTTCTATCCTATGCAAGGATCCCAAGAAATGGGAATATCCTCTCTAACAAGTTTTCTTTTCGAGTGCTCTATAACACCTAATTGAATGTATTGGCCATCCACAGCAAGACCTGGTAAATTGTTTCAAGACCTATTAAATTGTTTAACTCTGTAGTTCCAGTACATTCTTGTACACACAACTTTTAATGTGCCTGTTTCGGATCTTCATCCCCAGCGATATCAGCCCCAATGAAGGTGTGGCTTTCTCGTAAGCCATGCAATGAAGGAGAGTTATTTTTGCCATTGCTCCAATCTCTGGAGGCTGCGTTGCGTGAAGAGAGAAGGCATGGCATACAGAGCGCCTTGCTTTGATTGTTCTGCAGAACATATTGTGCTTTTATTATTATTTTTTTTTAATATGAAATGTTCTGCAAAGACCACATGTTTGTTCTGTGACGTACTTCGCACTTTTAAGCACTTTCTACTTCTGGGCATAACAACAATTTCAGAATCCATTTTTTTCCCTCCACACATGTTTCAACTATTAGCAAACAGGGTATACAAAATTTTATGAACAGGATTCAGCATTGAGGTTTACTGGTGCAAGAGCCAGCCATGACCCTGATGCCTCAAATAGATGATAAAATATAAAACTGCAAATAAAAATATAGGAAAATAAAAAAAATCACATTTTCATTTTGATTTATACGACTGAGAATCCTCCAATTTTATTCTTTTTTTTTGTTAAGGAGAAAACAAGCAAACAAAAGTAAGTTTATCCTACACATACAAAGTATACCATTTAGATATCAATACCATCCCCCCCCCACCCCAAATAGCACAAAAATCTGTTATTGATTGTGACATACACTAGTTACAGTAATTTAGGAGCCAAAAGTAGTAAGCAGTAGAAAATTACCAGAATTTTTTATATTGCCAATTTTGATATTGATTCTTCAAGACTTTCCGTGTATAAATTTACACTAAATTAGAGTATTTAATAGAATGTGATATATTATCTCTCAAAACAGGTTGCTATGCAACAGACATTAAATTGCAATAAATTTACATAGTAATTAAGGTCCTTAGTCAAAGAGTTTAATTCTAATGCGAACCAAGAATAATTTTTATTGTTTATTACACAATTAATTTGTTTCAGGTTTGAAAATTATGCATCACAAGCCGATTCAACTAAGTAAATATTTCTACGATGAAATTGCGAACAGCTAAGCCTCTTTAATTAGATGAGATTCAAAAGTGTGTTCTAGTTATTATTCACTATTAATACAAATGCTATGAAAAATAAATGTAAAACATTTAAATATAAGATTACGAAAACGTTGTCATCCTCTACATAAATATTACACACATCAAATATTCAGCACATATGCCGAACGCTCAAAATTCATTGCATTCTCTATAATATTTGAATACATACCTTTCCAATCAGTTAAAATAATAGTAATTTCATAATATAATTGATTAATTGTAAGAAAGCACTACAATACACTCTCATAAACAGTGAATGAAAAAACAATAATAAAAATATAGAGGGCGGTTAACATCTAGCAAAACACTCGAGAACCGGTTCACATGTTCTAAAGAACGCATTCGTTGTGCATCTATCTACAAAAGTAATAAAAAAATTATATTTTTCTATTTTCTTCAATTTCGAATATGGCATGGCAAGTGCTTAATTGTTAGAATTAGTAAAATACTTATAGCCCCTGATATTTTTCTTTAATTAAAGTAAAAAAATTATTGGAAAAAGTTAAGTTTAAGGTACGGAGCTGTTCCTCTCCACTTTGCATCGCTAATTGTTTGTCGCCAAGAGCAAGATGGTCTTGCGCTGTGAGAACATTTGTTTTGGGTGCGCAGTGAGCATTTCATTGTTCTCTTGCGTACGCGATACCTGCGGCATCGCATGTGGGTTCCGGGCAAATTTTTTAAACTTAAAAAAAAAACATCAGTGCCTTCGCTTTCAGCAAAGCGGGAACCTAGTAGTTACGCTTTTTCAATGAATGTTAGGAATCTAGGTTTTATTTAAAAAATAGAAATGAAATAGAAATTTGAGTGATCATTAACATCTATTATTGTTTGGTCAACAGTGTTTGTAAATATTTTGTCTGAATTTTGTTAATTCATCTTTAATTAATCAAGGAAATATTGATTCATTTTAACACTGACATTGACACTTTTTTAGTTTGCGAATTAAACATCCAAACAAAAAACAAATTGTTGCTGTTTGAAATTATGGCTTCATTGGATTTTATAAATCGAGCAAAATCGAACTTTTGTTTATTTACTTTTTGATAATCTTTTTCTGTATACATTTATTAATTGAAAATAATATACATATTTTTATATGATACTCACGGAATCGTCCAAATTTTAAAATGGAATCTAAGGTTGGAATTTTTTTATTTAACACAAAAAGTGTCTTGTATAGTTTTTTTTAATGTAAAACTTAATTCAAAAGTGTTATTTGAATTTTAAAAATATATTTTTATACATTGACTAAGTTATCTAAGTAAATAAACAAACTAAAGAATATTTTTCTTTCACCTTTTTGAACTTTGTAGAACGGACGATTCTAATAAACACAAGATTTATACGCTGCTCGAATTATTGTGCCTAGCTAGGGTTACCATAATCATTTCATTAAAATCCGGACACGGCGGGGGGGGGGGGTTTGAAGAGTGTTAAAATATTATTAAATTATATTTAATACGTTATTAATATATAATTAATATGTTATTTATTATATATTAATAACTAATAATTAATTATATTATTAATTAACTATGTTATTTATTATATATTATAATAATAACTAATAATTAAATAAATAATTATTAACCGCTTAACTTAACAGCCCGAGAATACTCGTGCATCGAATTGTCGCATTTTTTGGTCTTAAAACTAAAATTTAATCATTAATTATCTTTATAATTTTACACAAAAATTACCTAGAATCCATAAACATCTCAAGTATTATATGCCTTCTGAGATGAATAAAAACGACAACCGCTTTCCAAAACAGAAGGGAGCATCTTATTAGATAGCAAAGAAAATTATTAAGTTAAGTGGTTAATAATTATAATTCATTATTAATTATATAATTATTAGTTATTAATATTTAATTAATTAGGGGGTCAAAATGCAGCATAAAATTATATTAGCTGTCTACCAACTACCCTTTTTCATAACACTAGCACAGAGTTTGAGGAAGTGAAAAACGTTAAGACTTCAGAATGCAAAGAAGGTATAATTTTTATTTATGCTTAGTAATTCAAAATTATATATAGAGACCAATTATATATGCAATCACACAAATTATGGCCGAAACCAGGGGTAGGAAATCTTTCAAGCCTCGTGTGTTACACTGAAATCGTACACAGTATTTTAGTCTGTAAACGATTTAGAAATAATTACACTATAAATTTAAGAAAAAGGCCGTCGTTCAGGCAGAAGTCACCAAGTCCAAAATTTTCGATTTTGAGATATGTATCGCATCGTCATCTGCAATTAAGGGGTCTATTCTGGTAAAACTCTCTAACTTCTTTAATTTACCATTGAAGAACAATAGAGATGTCCGAATTTCACTAAGTCCTGAAAGCAATTTTATTGCTCAGGCAGAAATCACCAAGTCCACTCAGAGATTTTTGGCAAATTTACTTTCGATGTTTATGAGACAGTTAAAGGACTGGAATTGTTCTGTAGGACAGAACGTATCACTTTTGAAGTACCTGTGATACACAGCATCATAATTAGCAAAGTTTAGCAATTAATTGTTTTTAAAGCTGTTGAACGACGGGCCCTACCCAGATAGCAATTAGTTTGCAACAAACTTGCACTGCAAATCTGCAAGCTTGCAGCAAGTTTGACACGACAAGAGTGCAAGTTTGCAGCAAATTAAAGCAAGCTTCGAAGTCACCATGGGACGAACTTGCAGCAAGCTTGCATTGCAAACTCATTGCAAATTATAGCAAAAACAGAGTACGAACACAACCCGGGATAAAACTCGCGATCTACCGGTTCCGAAGCAGACGGCCAGTTAGGGAGAGGAGAAGATAGATTTCGCTAATATATCGTTCGATTCGATTCGTATCCGGATGTCGTAAATCCGGACATTTTGAAGATCCGGACGCCAATCAGGACGTGAGTGTGAAATCCGGACGTATGGTAACCCTATGCTACTTTACCTACTTACCCTACTTTAGTATTGCTGAACGCATGTCTTCAAAATCGGTTCACTGTTGATACTTCGTCTTAACCAATGGGAGAATCTAATTTTCACAGGTTGTTTGCAGGATTTAGCCGTTAGAATGAGCTTATATCCAAGTTGAGTTGGATTCAACTTCAAAAATATCAAATACGAAAATATCAAATAAAGATTTATTTTTCTTTTAACATTTAAAGAAGTCTAAAAACAAGTAAAAAGTACCATTAAAATAAAGATACATAATGATTGTTTTTCTGACACTATATTTTTAATATCCATCATTCTTTCTTATAAAGTATTCAGGGATACCACTTTATTTATGGACGAGTTTTCTGTTTTGTTTGAAATACATTTTGTTGCTATTTACATTCAAAACCTTGACTTCCGCTTTGCAAAGTATTACACCGGAATTACGTAGTTACGGAATTTAATATAAATAAACAAAACAGAAAAATCGTCATATTAACGCTCTGCAACTAAGCAAATGATATCTAAATTGTTCATCTGCTACACGTGAAATGCGCATTGCCAATTTAATTTTTGAATCCATTGCGTGTCTTTCAGGAAGGAAAGCGATGTGTGATGACATGAGCAGTTACATTTGTCATGGGACTAGATCATCATAACAGCCACACCGGTAGCAGCTTCGGAAGAATTAAAAAGATATAACTTCTCAAAAATATCCATGAAATTAGATTTCTCTTGGCACTTTGGTTGCATGGACAATGATGTACGAGTTTCTTGTTTTATTTTATTAGAGGTAATGTAGAACTACAGCTATACCGATCGACTTCCGGTGTAATGCTTCGTCATTGGGAAACTTCAAAATTTCAATCGCAGGATACTTTGAAAATATTAAATTTGATGTAAGGATGAAGGTATGTTCTCCAGCGTATGCTCCAGAACGGGGTTCTTGGCTTCTGCCGGGTTAACAAACAAACAAATCTCGAATATCACACAAAATCACGATCCAATTCGGCCAAGAGAAAAAAAAATGGCACTTTCCTAGAAAGGCCGCCATATTCTTTTTTCATTAAATTTGATGCTCCTATTGCTGTAGCTCTCTATGCTTACTTAAAATAAGAGCCTAATTTTGTGGAAAGACTGCAATAGTTGTTCGTTGTCGCTCTGTTTTGACAACTTCTTAAGGCTTGTTTGGCGGTTAAATTTTTGATCAAACGATTAAAGGGTCTATTCTGGTACCCCCGGTTGGGTCGGGGGGGGGGGCGTAAATTATGGCGCACGTTAACAACGGGGCAAAAATCGTCACGCCACCCAACAGGGGATACCAGAATAGACCCGTTAGATTATCACCGGCTGTTAAATTTTGAAACAGTATCCAAAATGGATTTGGTGAGCAGAAGTGATTCCTAGGTACGGAAGTTCTGTGAACCCAAAATGAAGAAAACAAAAAACTTGTCCATAAGACATCTTAACAAATTTTTCGTCCTAGAAAATAAATAACCGAAAATGAATTTTGCTCAACATTCAAATTCGGTTAGATATAAGTGCTACACAAAGTTGTATACTACAACAAAATGCAATTTCTATATAACTTGCAATGAGAGTGTTGATGTAGCGTTTGAAATTGATGCAAATCTTTTTGAGAATCGCCCTATTTTTGTGAAGAGGAGAAAATTTTAGAATTTCCATAACATTTTAAAAAATATGCCTCGTTTGTGGATTTCTTGAAACATGCAGTGAATAAATTTTATGTACAAATAACAAAATTAAAATAAAATAAACTCTTAAGAGAGTTATTTTTACTATGATCGTCTGAAAACTAATCGTTACTAAAATTTCTCGTTTATTTTTGATATCATAAAATGTTCAAATTATTTATTGATTTTAAATGCGCTACCTATTAGCACAAGATATTATACAATATCTTGGCAAACTCGCTCCAGATGATGTGCCGCGGAAATTTGAAGAGAGGGTAGCCAGTTCAGATGTCGTCCTCGTCGTCAGACCATGGTTCAAAATTACGAGGTCCCCACCAAAATAGCCTTTCGTGTATCTTTTAAACAGGACATTGATGTAGCTAAACTAAAAAGAACGCGACCCGCTCCCCCGGAGTTCCAATCTCTCTTAGAATCTCGAAAGTTTCTGCAGTGCTTTTATTCTTTCATATTCATGAGCAAAAATATTTGAGAAAATTTTAATAGTTTAAAAAATTTCGTTAAAATTTTGCTTTATAGCTAATTTTAAGTCGAATTTTATTTTATTTATCGTTAATTAACGTTTTCTGCTAATTTTTTACCCGATTTTAGGGTTGTAAAAGCTTTTTCTGTGTGTAAAGCGGTCGAGAGAAGAAACAGTTCAATAAGTTTAGATCTACGCCAAAATTATGCAAATCGAGCTGTAAATATAAAATGACAAGATAAAAAAATGAAACAAAATAAAAAGAAATCATCAACGAAATGAATAAACTTTTTTTTTTGCCCCAAAAATATTCAAATATCGCATTTTCTTTCAGAAAGGCGTATTTATTTCATTGCAATATGAACTGAAAAAAATTGAGTGCGTTGCATAGATAGTATTCTTAAGCCTTATCTGTTCGTCCGTCCCCTTTGTAACTGAATATGCAAGTACTTAGGGTTAATTCTTGACGTAAAATTATAGTTTGATAGCCACATGAAACATGTCTAAACAAAGTCAAAAAAGCGTCTCCCCTAAACTTTTTCGTACACTTCCCAAAAAAGGTGCTGTTTCCTCTCCCTCCGCGTGGATAAAAAAAGGCGTCAAATAAACTTCCGTCGCAAGTAAACCAAAGTTGGAACCACGCGTGCTTTGAAGGATCAAAACAAATTCAAATCATCTGCTCATTCTTTTGCGCAGCAGGACCTGGCGAGACTCCCTAAATATTTGCTTCCTTACAAAACCACTCCAGAATTTGTTTTTGGCAAACTGCCAAGTTTCGGAGCGTCCCTTCCTTGCACAGGCATTGCCACTAGTAGGCATGCGCAGGGAGTTACTTTCAAAACTGAAAAAGTAGGCGATTATACAGTCCGACAGACAGTCAACCCTTTGACGGATTTGGCCCAAAATTTTATACGGACCTACATTCATGACGATAAAACTATGTATAAAATTTTATCCATCTGGCTTTTCAAGTTTTTGAGTTATAGCGTTCGCATGACCCCGAACATACAGACAGACAGACTTCCCGTTGATGGATTTTGTCCAAAATTTGATAGAAACCTACAAATTAAGTTTAAAGACCACATACCAAATGTCATCCCCGTAGCTCTAATGGTTTTCGAGTTATCGTGTTCACAGACACACACACAGACACACACACAGACACACATACAGACACACACACAGACAGACATAATTCAAAAATTGTGTTTTTCGGAATCAGGGAGGTCTAAAACGTGGAGATTCGTCAAAATCTCGAGTTCGAATTTTTTGACGATTACAATACTTTCTCTTTGTATACTTCGTATACGAGAAAGTAAAAAAGCGAGAGTAAATTAGCGATGAAGCGCAAGGCTTCTGCTTTTTAACCCCTTACCTTACGTTTTTATTTAACCTCCTAATTAGATGCCACCACCCATCTGGGATATTTTTTATTATTTCAATCTATTTAAGATGGTAAAGGATATTTGAGACATTTAAGCGTCACCAAGCGATTTTTGTATATAAAATCAATTGCTACGTTGACTTAATTACGTCTTTAAATAGCGTACGTGCACAAAAGAGCTGAACGTATGGCATGCGACGCCGATCAAGAAGGGGTTAAAGCAATTTTAAGAAGATTATGCTTGTTAATGATGACATTTTTTTTTCTTAAGATGTCAATTTTTATCATGCTTTATGGATCTCCCATTTGGGAAACAACATCAGCAAAAAACGTACATAAATTGCAAGTTTTCAAAATCGAAAACTAATCAGAGTAGTTAACGCTCCTTGGTAAGCAAGAAGTAGGATCGTACATAACGACCTCAAAATTGATCTCGTTTCGGACTATATGGAAACAATTTCAAAATATTTTTCTAAAAATTACCCCAGATTCGCAAAGAACAGTTTCGACTTCCACCCTAGGACCCAGAAGTCCCGAGCTCTCGAAAGAAACCCCAAACAATGCTAAAATTGAATGCAAATTTTAAAATTTCCCAGAAGTCAAAAGATGACGGGACTTAAGCACATTAGATGCGAATCTGGACGCAGTAATTTCTCAAAATTATGCACGTGTAGACCATATTTAAATTGATACGTTGAGTAAACCCCGCGTTTTGCCGAGAATTCAAACTATCTCAAAATCAAAATTAACACCAAAAATTCTCCAGAATTTTGCCATTCCAAATTTTTTTTCAGTCTATTGAAGATCCTGCAGACGTCGAAATGACTATCCTTCAGTGCTAAAATTACAATCCAATTAAAGAGAAACGGTATATGGTGGCGGAAAAACAAGCAAAATTCAAAATTTCACACCACACCTACGAAACTTCTTGAAATTTAGCTAACTATATTTTGCTAATTATTCCAATAGTTTTTAAACCTCATTATTGGGCGAAAATCGCTCCCTAAATAATGCTCAATAGCTTAAACACTCGAATTTTTAAACTGTACAAAGAGCATCCAAATTTTGTAAACCATATGAATTTGGTTTAATTTAGTTATATTAACGACCAGTTTAGAAGCAACATAAGGACTATTTAGGGACGGACCTCGTAATTTTGAACCGTTGTCAGATGACGAGGACGACACCTGAGCTGGTACCTCCTCTCCAAGCTTCCGCACCACATCAGCGGAGTAACGTTTGACCCTCTACTTATGATTTAGCGTGCAACAGGCCCAATAAAAGTCGGCTCTTTAGTGGAATCTGGTTTCGAACCTGGAACCCTCCGCCCCCTAAACCGACACCTTACCACTAGGCCACCGCGGCCTCACGGGGCAAGAATGAAAAGTTTAATTTCTTTAAAATTAGATGAAAAATTCGGTCGAGATTTGTCATTTGATATTTTAACTGAATATTTTCAGCTGTCTATACGATTTGGCGTTTCTTTTTTTCTCTAAAATACTCTTCAACATTTCAGCTATATATATTTTGTTCTCCCTACGAATGAAAGGAAAATTATCCCTCAGGACATGTGTCAAGTACTGCATATCAACATTTCTGAAATGCTGTTTGAAAGCGGCTGAGATGGAAAGGAAGCGAATAATATATTATCGCCTTATTTTTTAGACCCATTTCCTCAATCGAGAAATCTTATAATTCAGAAAAAAGTGTTGCCTGATAACGATTACAATAAATTCAATTCAACTGATAGTGCATGTTCAACGTATTTGTTTCATAAAACACCATTGTTTTATCTTAACGACTCGATTTTTACTTTCTCGTACATCAACTTACTTACAGCTTTTACTTTCTCGTACAGTGTGCAAGCGAAAGTATTGTAACCATCAAATATTCGACCCAGAGATTTTGATGAATCTCCATGCTTAACCACCTCCGTTTAGAGTATTAAGGCCTCCTTGAGTCTGAGAAACATTTTTTTTTTTAAATTTAAGTCTGGCTGTGAACTCGATAACTCAAAATGGGAAAAGTTAAACGAATAAAATTGGGTTTGCGGTCCTTGTACCAAAATCGTAGAGCTGTATTAAATTTTGGACGAAATTCGCCAACGAGAAGTCTGCCTGTCTGTCTATCCGTGTGCATTCAAACATGATAACTCAAAAACCGAACGAGATAGATGGATGATGTTTGATATATGAGAATTGTACATCTATGTCAAAATTTCGATGAAATCTGTGAGGTAGATGACTGTCTGTTGGTCTGTCTATTCGTGTGCATGTAGCGAAACTAAATACAAAACGTGCCATTTTGTACAAGTGCACGATTAGGTCGAGGGAAGAAGACTCGCGCTGATTCATAACCGGATCATTTGTTGTGAAATCTCCGATGTCTCCACTTAGTCTGCAGTATCTTAAGCTGGGCATTCACGAGCGTTCCTTTCCACGCAAACAGCGTGGTGGCACTTCACACCATTCCATTTTTCAGTCCATCCACTTAGGTAGGCCATTCACGGGCAGCTGCGCGTAAACCGCAAAGACATCACCTACGGCAACTCCGATTCCCTACTGCATCTGCTTTCAAAACGCGAATCCCGCCTCTCCTCTAGAGTAAGAGAGCCTTCCCCACGTATCTACAGCGATCGCATTTCAGCATTTATGGCCCTTCACTCCAAATGGAGCGCTTGGCTATTCGGAGAGGTTGAAAATCGAAACTTTCGACCGCGCAGCTCCAATTCTCATCGGAATTTAACATTGGCGACTGGTTTTGAATGGAGCGACCAAATTTGCGTGAAACGGAATGCTCGTGAATGTCCAGATTTCAATGCGATGGAAACACACAAATGAGGAGCTTGTAAGCAGTGGCGGTGGTGGAAGGAATATTTAGATTCCCCAGGAGCCAAACTCAAAGTGTTAGAGCAAACCAAGATTTCACCGAAATCTCTGCTAAATTTAATCGTTCCACCTTCTAAAAAAAATCAAGATATTAGTGCATAAGAGTTAAATAAACATACTTTTGAGTCCCTGACTCAGCAGAAAGTAGCTTCAAATCAAAAAATAACTCTTTCACAAAAAATTACGGACATTTTATTTTACAAAAGCGTTCTTCCAGAATTCATAAAATGCATTCTTTTTAGATTTTTTACATCGGAACACAAACTTCAGTAGAGAATGCCAGATTCACAACTCTTAAAAACGAAATACAGTGATGGGTGCTGCTACCAGTGCTGTCAATTGTGTGAACCCAACATCTTCCCACCTGTTGATTGTGTATCATAATCAACATATATACCAATAAATATAAATTCAAAACAAAATACAATCTCACATAATAAATGGTATAAATCTAAACAATACACAGTACAAAAAGACATATCAGGAAAGTAAATAATAATTTTTACAAATCTAATTTCTCTGGAACTTTTATCTCTCTTCCTGACCTCGAAACTTTCCTTTCACGTTCTGAAAAAGTCTCCTTGTCATCTGAGTCTATACCAACTGTGTGATTTACTTTCATTGGCGGTAGAAAGTCACTAGCAGATGAAATCTCTAAAGGATACACACGTTGAATTGGACGGAGTAATTTCGAACGCGACGTTTGTATTTTGACAAGTCGAACAATCTCGTCCTTCCCAGGAATAATATCTGTTACTCGTCCCAGTGGCCAGTTGATTCTTTTTCAATTGTCTGCGCCAACTAACACAACTGAAAGAGCATCGTTAAGGTTAAATAGCAGTAGAGTAGAATCTCTCTTAATCGGCAGCAACGGGTCCTCGATATGAGATTTTTCAGGATAACGAGATATATGTTTGAAGAACTGACCTGTTCAATTTTGTGACGGCATCTGAGAAATTGCAGCTTGCGAAGTATGTTGGTCGTATTTTTCGAATCACTTCTTCATAATTAAATAATATCGGAAGTCGTATTAATTATTTAAAATTTAAACACATAATTCAGCAAAACAAAATCAACAAAATTTTAAAATTCCATCCATGTTATAACGTAAAAGGTTTTAAAAATTCACTTGGTTTACGACGAAGCTTCATAGAATCATGGTCTGACACATATAAAAATAAATGAACATTGCTCGTCAAATTTTATGGAAGTCTGCAATCCTTCGTCTGCTTCCTTCCATGTAACTTTCGATAACTGCGTGGTGTCTTCATCTTCATCATCTCATTTCTCCTTTCCCAGCACATGTTTGGTTATTTCATAATTATCAAGAGCGTGTGTGAAGGAAACAGAATAGCCTAAAGCTACACAAGTTAGCACTTCCTCATCTCTACCCATAATATATTTTTTATCTCATAGACCTAAATTTCGGATTTATATTGATACTATCAAAAGCACCTTTACCTTGATATTACTGGTTGTTTGGGAGACGGTTAAGAGAGTTTTTGCTATATATTTATTTCACTTTATGAGGCCACAATTAAAAAATAAAAGTAGTATTCCTTAGAAACCACTTGCCCATGATACGCCATTGTTCATAAGATTGAATTTAATTAGATTAACGTCCCGCTTTGAAGCTATATGAGGGCCATTTTAGAAAAAGGCCTTGCAATTTTGAACCGTGATCCGATAACGAGGACACTCGAGGTGTCACCCCTTCTTCAAATTTCCACACCATACCAATAGAAGGACGTTTGACCTCGACGGTTTTAATCCCTTGCCCTACGAATTTATTTAACCTCCTAATTAGATGACATCACCCGTTTGGGTATTTTTTATTATTTCAATCTATTTAAGATGATAAAGGATACTCGAGACATTTAAGCGTGTCCAGGTCATTTTTGTATTTAAAATTAATTGCAACATTGACTTAAATAAGGATTTAAATAGCAAAAATTCTGTAATTCGATGCACGTGTCAGACATGTTGTTGTAAACAAAAGGGTTAATGTGAACCAGGTGTATCATTGGTAAAATGTTTTATCGAACCTGTGACATTCTGGTGTCGAAGCCGTGAATGTGACATCAAACCTTTTCATATTTCGGCGCATCTGCCTAGCGATAAATCACTTACAAGAGCTTGAATGAGATAAGTCCTGGAGATTTTGATGCTTTTCATTCTTTATCGTATCCAAAATTACTATGAAAATATTTCTCACACTTCCATTTATCTCATTATTATTATTTTATTACATTTTTTTGCACTTTTACTATAGAATTGATGATAATAAAAGATAAATGATTCTTTAAAATAATAAAAAAAAAAACATGCATTAACCAGCGGGAGTGGTCTCCCCTAAAGTTTCTCGTATACTCCTAACACATGTAGAGAAAAAATAAGCTAACAGGCAGTAAAACGAACAAGAACCCCTAACGCAGTGAAGAAAAAAAATAAGCGAAACGTCATACCACGATTTCCGAAGGTCGTCCAACGCGGAAGTGGAATTAGAAGCCGGCGTGATTATCAGTAGGGCTGGATGCAAGATAAAGAAAACGAAATTTGAATTTGAACGCCTTTTTTTTAACCGATTGACAAAAAAATTGGACACAAATCTACCATTAAGGTAAGAATGCCACATACCAAATTTCATTTATCAAAGTAATTTTTGAAGAAGTTATTGCGTTCAAAAGTATGCGATTATACAGACAGACAAACAGTCAACCCTTTGACGGATTTGGTCCAAATTTTGATACAAACCTACATTCCTGATGATAAAAATGTGTACCAAATTTAATCCACCTAACTATTTAAGTTAGTGAGTTATCGCGTTCATATTAACACGGACAGACAGACAGACTTCCCGTGGACGGATTTTGTCTAAAATTTGATAGAAACCTACAAATTATGTGAAAAGAACACATAACAAATTTCACACCTGTAGCTTTAATAGTTTTTTATTTATCGTGTTCACAGACAGACACACAGGCAGTTCGATTTTTTTGACGATTACAGTACTTTCTCTGTATACTTCGTATACGAGAAAGTAGAAAGGAACGATGGGAAATTTCAGATAAGTAAGTTAAATCATCGCGCTAATTTTCTAGATTTAGTAACAATACTTGAAATAAATGCATTAAAGTTCTATCTTCACGAATCGGTTAAAAATATCCGAAGGCTAACGTTACCTAATAAGCGATGGCTCGATCTGATCACATTGATGTACATGGTTCAATAGTTAAATTATTTCTTTTCAGCACACTGAAGATAAATCACCAGCAATTACATGAAAACCAAATCTCGGTGGTATGCATTTTGAATTTCTCGAAGAAACGAATAACGTCCCCAACCTCTCTCCAAAAAGGAAAGAAATACTAAGAGGAAAATAAACATCTGTTAAAAAATGATACCATTTATTTTTGCTTACATTATCTTATATGCATTAACTGAATTGATATTAACGTAGGACTGCGTTCCTCCCATTGGGGTCTCAGGAAGGAATTTGATTCACACGCCAAATCACCATGAAAAATGTTGTATAGGAGATCCTCTATATCTCGGTAACTACATATATTAAAAACATAACTAATGTCTTTATTTTAGAGATAAATAGTAACAACAGAAGTTACAAAAAATAATTTGAAAATCGGAATTGTAGTTCAGCGACTACTGAATCGCAAAGTTGGGGAAAAATATGCAGGAATTGGTGACGTCACACGCATGAGGTGCGCTCGCACAATTGGCTGACGCTCTCGCTTGCGACGTTTTCGTGAGCGAGATTTCGTGATTGAGTTGAAAATTTTGTTTCGAGAAACAAAAGAGAATTGAGAATAAGTTCGAGAAACAAAAGAGTATCGCGAGTAACAAAGAGAAACCGAGAAACAAAAGAGTCACGCGACTAAAGTAGTCCTACGCCTTTAACATCAGCCGGCTGTTTGAAAAAGACAGCCTCCTGTTATTTTTTTGTGTGTTTATGACAGATTTCTAATGCACTCCTACACTATTTATAATTCATTATTGATATGGATTGTGATTATGATGGAATTTTTATACTACGGCAGTTGAATTATGTTTAAGGTAGGGAATTATTATCTCCCTCTACGTATTGCTTCAAAACAACACCTTAACCCTTTCTTGGTCGGATTTTTTTTTCGAATTTCCGAACTCCCCCCCCCAAAAAAAAACCCATTTTTTTTATTGCTGCAAATTAATAATGTTCTATCCTGAATTCGAAAATACAAAATATTTTTGACAGTAAGTAGTTTTTGCTTGACCTACTGATGGTCATAAATGCGACATCCCGTTCACTGATCCCAGTTTTTCCTGCAATGCATCCAAGTGTTAAAATAAAACAAAATGCTCTCTGATAATATGTTTTTCAAATCTATTGCCTTGGGGTATTTAAGATAAATATCTGCATGAACAGAATTAGTAATGATGTGTTAAAAATGTCTTTTAAAATGGTTTTACAACCTTACCATGAAAACAGCTTTGCAATCTTTCTTGACCATCAGAGCGTAAAAACCACATTGAAATCATTTGTTGCCGATTATTTTATTGCTCATTTAGAAATACAAACCAGCGGGAGTGACCTCCCCGAAACTTTCTCGCATACGACCAGTAATGTGGGGTGGATAAATATCCAGTTGGTAGGTAAATATTTTTGGGGTATTCACCCAGGGCCTGGTTATTTTGAAAAAGAAATTATGAATGTTGATTTACAATGAAACATATAAAATTTATGAATTCCCCAAAACTTAATATTTTGCAAAAAAATTGCGTATGTTCGCAATTTTTACGCGCGCTGAGGTACCACAACTTCATTTAACGTTTTTGAGTACGAAATCTTACTATAGATATCGCACAACATTTCACTACACCTCTGGTTAATCACAGGAGTCCATCTGAAGAATTTCAAAACGTTTCGTTTTGGAGATTGCCATAATTTCCGAAGCTCGTGTTTGCGGCTCGCTTCAATTTCCGCCAAGGTCAAACGCCAACCATACTCACTTAAATAAAATAAGCGAAACGCTCGCCAACACACAGTCGTGATGTGCATTTTGAATTAAATATGCAATTTGGACACCTGTTTTTCAACCGATTGAGATGAAAATTGGGCACAGATCTATAATTAATGTTAGCATCCGCGATATCAAGTTTTATTTATCTAAGCCAAAGTGCTTATGAGATACACGTATGCGATTATACAGACCAACAGACAGTGAACCCGTAGACGGCTTTGGCCCAAGCTTTTATACCGACCTACATTCATGACGATAAAACTGTGTACCAAATTTTATCCATCTAGCTATTCAAGTTTTTGAGTTATAGTGTTCACATGACTTCGGACATACAGACAGACAGACTTCCCGTGGACGGATTTTGTTCAAACTTTGACAGAAACCTACAAATTATGTTTAAAGACCACATACCAAATTTCATTCTCGTAGCTCAAATAGTTTTCGAGTTATCGTGTTCACAGACAGACAGACACACAGACATAATTCCAAAATTGTGTTTTTCGGACTCAGGGAGGTCTAAAACGTGGAGATCCGTCAAAATCTCGAGTTCGAATTTTTTGACGATTAATCGCGGAATATAACGAGCCGCGCAAGTAGCGACGAATTCACTTTCAGCGATGCAATTTTTCTCTTCTTCGCATGACATGCGACGCCGACCGTACGGGCACAAAAAAGCCAACGTATGACGTGCGACTCCGAAAGAAGGGATCAATATAACTAAACCAAACTAAAGTAAACTTATCTCCCTCTACTGCCAATTTTTTGAAACTATATTAATTATTCTTTTCCTCATGTCTTGAAATTTGGGCTCTTTGCGCCATTAAAACCCCTACCTACCTATCCATTCCCTTCCGATATCTTACTAGGGAACTACAAGTAGCAGGACGTTATTTTTCGGATGAATCATTAAATGCTTTTTTAATGGCAGTTAGTGGTTTGTATTTCCTGATATGAGCTCACAGTTTCAGTGTATTTTGCTGCTACGGGAACTAAAAGGAAAAATATTCTGGGAAGACGAAAAAATTTGTAGATTCTCTGTATTTCTGTAGATGGCTAACTTGTTTCCAGCAGTTTACAGTGAGGGCCGTTTCGGTCTAGTAAGAGTTTATAACTTAGTTACGTAAACGTTCCGTTTTGAAGCAACTTGAGGGCTATTGAATAGAAAACGGACCTCGTCATTTTGAATTGTGGTCAGATGACGAGGACTCCATCTGATCCGGCATTTTCCTCTCCACACCACATCAGCGGAAGGTCGTTTGATCCTCGACGTCAGATTTAACGTGCACCAGCTCCAATAATGGAGGATCTTCGGTGAAATCGAGTTTCGAACATGGAACCCTTAGGTCGGTTTATTAATAAAGCCTCGGGTTTTAAAGCGGATATCCATGGTTTCGCGAACCAGTTCTTCAAAAAGGTCTTATTACTACCTTGTTTGGCGCAGCATGGCCAAATACTGGCCCTTGTGCCATAAACCCCCAAACCAAACCAAAAAGGTAGGTGCACTATAAATTTGAGTTAAATGTCTTCACGTTGGCATCTGAGAGTTAAATTTTCTCATGTTACTGTGGTGTCGAGTTCAGTACGTCAGATGAAGATGACAAGTGTCGTCATCTGATCATAGTTCAAAATTTGAAATCGATGCCTAGTAGCTTCAAAACGGGATAAACGTCACAACTTAGTTTAGATTAATGAGTGTCCTATTTGGAAATTACTCGAAGAACATTTTGAGGCGGACCTCGTAAATTTAAACTGTGGCTTGATGATGAGGACGACACCTGATCTGGCACCTCCTCTTGCTTGCACTCGCTCTTTGCCACACCAGTTGCAGGACGATTGATACTTGACAACTTTTAACTTGCATCAGGTCAGCATAAATAGCGGATTTTCAATGGAATCGGTTCTGGAACTCGTGATCCTCAGGTAGCAAAGTAGAGATTTTGCCAGAGGCCGCCCAGCCCAGGAATAGTAGAATTCCTTATAACTGTTTATAGATTAAATCTTCCGAGCATCGAATTTCTGTTACATTTGCTACTCGGAATTTCTGCCAGGATATTTTAATACATTTTTTCCTTACTAAGATTTGAGGACGGTTTCACAAAGTTGACGAAAGAACGCAACGTGCCTTAATCCACTGAAATGCATACATGGATGAGTGTGTGTCGGAAATTGAAAGTTGATAATAATAAGGTCTAGAGTTATCGAGATCCACCAAGGCTGGTTCTCAACACCAAGAAAAACCGAGATCCTTTTTCACTGAGATATCAAGATGTTTGTGGAAAAGCAGTTTGATAAAAGACTGGAATTATCGAGATCCAGAACCGGTTCGGGGAGACTGAAAAGCTTGTGAAGAGTTTCAAAAGATCTTTCGAGACTGCCTGTGAAACTGAAAGCTGATAATAATAAGATCCAGAACGATCGAGATTCGAAACGGGTCTTGGCAGTGCTAACTTCATTGAAACACTGAAGATGAAGAGATGAGTGGCTGACAATGAGATATAGAATCTTCTGAAAGCCATTGTTGACAGATTATGCGCAATCAGCAGACACGAGTGCTATGAGAAAAGCCCTGGGAAATAAATCAGTTCCAAAATCAAAACAAACAAAAGATAAGAAAGCTACATTTCCGTAAATAAAAGTGTAACCTCTCTATCGACATCTTGAGTGTTGCCTCTTGAAAGATTTACAAGTAATGTTTATCAGAAATAAAAACGGCAGCTGTTCGAAGAATTAAAATAACTTTTATCAATATAAACTGTTTTGAATATCCCTTTCAAAGTTTTTTTTTCCTTGTAAACAAAAATCGGTTTCAGCCCGTTTGATAAGAGTTACGATAGGGCTTCTTATCGCTGGAAATCTCCATCTTGTTAACGATAATCTCGATACGCATATAAAGATCAGATAAAAAAAATCTCGAAGAAGTGTGATTTGAAGATGTTTTAGCAAGAGAAGGTCAAAAATAGAAAACATCAAGAGATACGGAGGAATAATACTTGCAAATTAATTATTGAAACAATTATGAAAGGTTTCTAGTACATGATTATGACATCGATATATATAATATTTTTCTGCATTATAATTTATTTCTATTCTTTGAATTTTTGTAGGTGCTTTTCTGAATTTCTTTCCGAAAAAAACTGATAACAGATGGACTAAAAAGAGTGGAGTTTCAAGAAATATAATTACGATATGAAAAATGCACGAAAATATCCTTCTGTAATTTAGCAGCGTTTCATAATATCTTCAAAATGCATGATCTCTTAATGAATTTAAATCGTTGAAAGACGATATTCGGATTATTTTAGGATATATTTTTTGTGAATATGATTAAATTGTTATGGAGATTAAAAAAATAATTATATATGTATACAATATCTCAATACCTTAATTTATATTAATCTAGCTTGGTTTATGTCATGATCACAGTTCTTCCACTCCTTTTAGTCCATATGTTATCAACTTTTTCAGTAAGAAATTCAGAAAAGCATCTATAAAAATTCAAAGACCAGAAATTAATTATATAATGCAGAAAAAAGATTAAGTACACCGTTGTCAGAATCATGCACTAGAAACCTTTCACTTGTATAAAAGTTCATACTTCTTACTCTCAGTTTTATTTTCTGTTTCGGTTTCCGTCCTTTTCTGTTTGCCTGTCGAATCCGCTGTTGTTTTCGACATCCCACTTTTCTCCATTCAATTCTCCTGAGACGGAATCATCTTTCCTGAGGATTGAACGTTGCATACAGCGTCGCTTCTTCATGTAGTGGTGATATGCTTATTGACCCAGTATGTCTTCGTTGTCCGAGCACAAAAAAATTTCGAGAAAGTGTTCACTGCCCGATTTGTTAGCAGTGCGAACTGTTCGTTAATTGATCATTCACTGTCGAATTTTCATATATAGGAAGCGTTATTACTCGGCTTGGTCCAGAATTACATCTGGAAAGGATACGACAGTCCATTTCTTGTAATGATTCAGCACGCATTATCTAAAACACACTGTAATGTGGGAAGGGGAAAGTTGCATGCATTTTTCTGATCTTCTGCTATGCAGAACATACTCGTGACTCTTCTGCTTCCCGGTTAAAAAAAAACGTAGATTATCTATCAGCCACTTTAAATTCCAAAGCCAAATTTCTTCGAATTTTAATCTTGTAATCTTTTGAATATCCGTATACTTAACATGCACTTCAACGGTCGTAATGACCGATATTCCGGTCAGAAGGTTAATAAAGTCATAGATATTTGGTGGTAGTTTACGTCAAATCCGTCGGTATGTCCTCCTCTTGGTGTGGTGTGGAAGTTTGGAGAGGGTAGTTGCTGTCCTTTTCATCTGATTATAGTTCAAAACTAAGAAGTTCAGCTAACTAAGAATCTAGCATCAAAACGGGACCTTAATCTAATTTGAAAAAATAACCCATACTTTTAACTTGCTTTATAACTGAACAAGAGAGTTAGAGGCTGATATTTGTTGCCCTCAAATAGTCTTTTTATGATTAACTCCTTCAGTGGCTTCCAAAACTGAGTATATACCATTGTTTCTTTTTTTCAACCCTCCGACTGCATAATTATTTTAAATCACTATTTAGATGCAACATTTGCAAACATGTTCAAATACCGTTGAACCAAGCGAATTGTTATTTATATACAAAGCTTTATCAGTTCAACACTTTGGCAGTACTTAGCGAACAGATTAGCTTGCGAAAATCGCAGGATGCAGCAGAAAATAAGACTTGCTTCCTACTCGCGGGATCAGCAGTCGGAGGATTAAAGGCCTAAAACAGCAATTCCCAACTTTTTCACTCGCATACCTCTTGATAAGTCTTTTTATTTTTGAGTACCCCGACTGTTATATATCCACCCCCCCCCAACCACCCCTCACACACTTTTTTTTTTTATTAGTAATTCCTAGCTTTTAGGTTAATTTAGGAGTCAAACGACTCTAATGAACTCAATAAAATTTGTAAGATGGATTTTTGACTCTACATTTTTTAAAAATAGCATTGGTTCAACGTCAAAACAAATTAAAACAGCATTGAAAAAAAATTAGCATTAACTTATGATGCGAGCTAACAATTATTTAATTACTAGATACTAATTTACCTCTTCTTTTTTCTTATTTCGTAGATAGGTTTCGGATTCGTACAGTTTTCACTTTCATTTCAGCAAAAATCAGTCCTAAAAATTTTATGAAGTTCGTTTGACTCTTAAGATAATCTATGGCCTTGCCATTATTAATAGAAACTTTTCTGCGCTGAGTTATGTTTGGGAGAGGATATCCTTGCTTAACAAGCAACACCACCTACCTGAATTTTTTGAAATTTCAAAGAAGAAGATTCAAATGAATATTTCGCAACCAATAACGAATATTTCTGAATTTTTTTAAAGATCTACTATGAACATGAGAGCACATGATCCAACCAGACGTGAAAAAAAATTTAGAAATATTCGTTATTGGTTGCGAAATATTCATTTAAATCTTCCCCTTAGAAATTTCAAAAAATTGAGATAGGTGGTGTTGCTTGTCAAGTGACGATATATCAGTAGAGGGTGCTCAAAAGTAAAAAGATTAATCAAGGGATGCACAAGTGAAAAAAAATTTTGGGAATCGCTGCAACAGATAATGAATTATTAAGTTGCAACTATGTAAAAGTGGTTTTCTCTCAATCATATTTCCCTAGGAGTGAAAGTACGCAGACGCTTAGCAACAGTATTTCTGAATATTCGATTTCGAAATTCGTTTTAGGCAACAGCTTTATCATGTCTCGTTGTAAAACTGACTAAATTCAGATAACGACAGAAATGTTAATCTAACACAAGAATTTTTAAAATTTTTTTCAGGCTCGTATTTTCTGCTTGAAGAATTGCAAAAAAATTCGAAAGAAATTCTGAGATGAGCTGTAAATAAAACCAAACTGATATGTCAGTATCCTGGATATAATCAGCGGGAGTGGTCTCCCCTAAACTTTCTCGTATACTCTTAACACATGTAGAGAAAAAAATAAGCTAAAAACCAGTAAAACGAACAAGAACCCCCCACGCTTTCCGAAGGTCGTCCAACGCGGAAGTGGAATTAGAAACCGGCGTGATTACCAATAGGGCTGGGTGTCAGATAACCTTCCAGCGGGCGCGCCTGCACAAATTTTACGACAAATCATGCATCGTATTACATAAATATATCGCGCTGTTTTACAAAAATAAATACAGCTTTTATTTATGTTATCTGTAATTATTAGCTTAATAGTAAACAAAGATTTCATAAATAAAAATTGCACCTAAATTTATAAAAGAACGATAAAAAAATGTAATACGATGCACAATAAAAGTATCTCTTGAAAACGCGCGGCCGCTGGAAGGTTAAAGAAAACGAAATTTGCAATTTGAACGCCTTTTTACTTTCTCGTATACGAAGTATACAAAGAGAAAGTATTGTAATCGTCAAAAAATTCGAACTCTAGATTTTGACGGATCTCCATGTTTTAGACCTCCTTGAATCCGAAAAACACAATTTTGGAATTATGTCTGTGTGTGTGTGTCTGTGTGTGTGTGTCTGTTTGTGAGCACGATAACTCGAAAACTATTAGAGCTACGGGGATGAAGTTTGGTATGTGGTCTTTAAACATAATTTGTAGGTTTCTATCAAATTTTGGACAAAATCCGTCAAAGCGAAGTCTGTCTGTCTGTATGTCCGAAGTCATGCGAACACTATAACTCAAAAACTTGAATAGCTAGATGGCTAAAATTTGGTACACAGTTTTATCGTCATGAATGTAGGTCCGTATAAAATTTTGGTCCAAATCCGTCAAAGGGTTGACTGGCTGTCGGTCTGTATAATCGCATCTCCAACGAATCCGCTGTCTCCACGAGCATGCGTACATAACGCAATCTTCTGTGCACGATACTTATTGACTCCTGCTTGGCGCTTTTGTTTCCATCCGATTCTCCATGCGCATGCGTACTTGGTACCAATCTGTGCACGCGGAAAGATTGTCCTTGAGCCAAGAAAGAGTAGAAATCGGTACGCGTTTAATCGAAACGCATCTCTTTAAATTTGATTTTTTACCTAAATATTTTCTGATAGTCATTGGATCCTGGGTTACAATAGGTTCGAATTTTTTTATCCACGCGGGGGGAGGGGAAACAGCACCTTTTTCGAGAAGTATACGAGAAAGTTTAGGGGAGACCACTCCTGCTGGTTTACTTTATCGTATACGAAGAGAAAGTATTGTAATCGTCAAAAAATTCGAACTAGAGATTTTGATGAATCTCCACGTTTTAGACCTCCCTGAGTCCGAAAAACACAATTTTGGAATTATGTCTGTGTGTGTGTCTGTCTGTGAACACGATAACTCGAAAACTATTAGAGCTACGGGAATGAAATT